>JANKKB010003297.1:0-17684 GCA_026225775.1 Bursera palmeri
CGTATGTTTTGGGTATAATATTATAGAGATAATAGAGTATAAAACTAAATAAACACATAAATGAGTAACTGTGAGTCACTTTATACACATTGTTTTAAAGACAAATAAATCTTTTGTGCAGATATTATCGATACTTTCGGGTTATATCTTTTCAACGAACACTATCACCAAAAGAAATTAGCATTTCAACATTCAATCTTTTTTATGAGCATTTATGGCAAAGTATCTACATGTTTATATATGTATGTATGTTAGAACTAGAAACTTCTTTATATAGTCACCTTCTAGCTTTGTTAACTTACAAATTAACCATTAGCTTCTAAGTCATAAAATTTTTAATAGCTCTTGGAACTTACCAATAATAAGTTTTTGTAACTCATGTTTTTATTGTATTTCTACCTCAAATTAATCTTTTGGAATTCATGATTTAAAAATAATTTTTAAACTTTTTATCTCCAACAATATGAAGGTAAAAATAAAATAACATAAAAAAAACGTTCAGGGGCAATGTCATTTAAGGTCCACAGACATGCATTCTGAAGTAGATTATTTATTTATTTATTGTTCTTGATAAAATTGGACAAACTTTTGCAATTGGAAATTGGACAAAGCATAGTCCAATTAAAGAGTTGTCAATTGTTGTTAAACTCTTAAATTTGAAAGCCGGAGCACCCTGATTTGAAATTCCTCAAAGGTTAATGACCTCTTTGTTATATCGAAATGGAAGCACATTCAAGTACCTTATAAAATCTATACATGAACTATTAATTTAGTGGATCAAATAAGAATATGGAAGATGAAATACTAAAATACCAAATATTTGTTTAAAAGTAAAATCCCAAATTTAAGGAAGAGTAAAGGTATTGGAGTAAATAGGGTCTACCCAGAAAATATTTTTAATTTAAAATTTTAGTGAGATTAATTTAGAAATGAGGTCTAGGGGAAAAAAAAGGGCCCAAAAGAAGTCTTATAACTATTCTATTTCTATCGATCTGAGTGAGGCTTCTTACGGAATAGGTGGGGGGTATATGGAATCACTCATCTATAAGTCGATTGATGGACCAGTCTACTTGTACCCATGAGCCCGCCCATTGAACTTACTGGTTTTAATATTTAAGCCCAATATAGCCACCTGTTATGCTGGATGTATAGGGCTTGAACATAAATACGAAACTTAAGGTTTCTTCAGCTCTAAGGTAAAGGTGAAATAGTAGAACTTCATAATGTATAAAAGTCCATTTCTGAGCGGGCCAGTTTATTTTTNGGGATAAATACATAGACATCTCTGAGGTTTGGTCTAAGTAATAATCTCACCTCTATTATTAATAAAGTAATTAAAGACTCCCATTTTGATATTTTAAGTAACATTAAAACCCATAATTTTATGTGTTAAGACCCCATGTTTTCCAATTCTAGGGGTGTCTATGTTACTTTATTAATAATAGGGGTGAGATTGTTACTTAGATCAAACCTTAGGGGTGTCTATGTATTTACCCCGTTTATTTTTTTATATTAAATTTATGGGCCAGTTTTTTTTTTTAAAGCAGAAGTCCATCTGATGGGATTATACGAATCATGGGCTAAGCCCCGCCCGTTTGAAACCCCTCCAATTCTTGACCGTAGTTCGGCCAACAGAGATCGAAAGTTCGCAATCAATACAGGAAGAACATTCACTTTGCAGTTACAGGACAGGAAGCTGAGAGATATACAAATGGGATTTGNGAGCCCTAAGAAGCATCATTCGACCCTTGTCAAGAGCAATAGCATCGCGTCCCGCTGCCACTTCCTCGACGACGACATGTTTCACCTCCTCTCAGTTCTTAAAACCCGAGTTACGGTTCGTTTCCGGCAGCCAAAGTCAATCTCCATGGTTCCCAATATCAAATCATTTCCACAGCTTAACGGACACACGATATCCAAAACGAAGGCCCGTGGACAAGCCTCGTCGCAAAAGAGCCAGCTTGCGACCCCCAGGTCGTTATCTACACATTAACTGGTTGATTATTTTTATTTATCTAAAATTACTTGGAGATTAATTTATAAAAAATATGGGTTTACTCGGAAATAAATTGCAGGGCCGTATGCTTGGGTACGGTATACGCCTGGGCAGCCGATCAGTCCCAACAATCCTAATGAAGGGAGTGTGAAGAGAAGGAACGAGAAAAAGCGCATGAGGCAGCGCCGTGCTTTTATTTTGGTGCGTTCTTCTTTTCAACTTGTACAATGATTTGTTGTCCTTCTGTTTTGTTTTGTTTTCCATGACTAGTGGGCACTAAATGATATGTTCATTGCATAGTATTAACGTGTTTGTAAACAAGTAATTGATTGTGGAAGGTAGTTAATTTTGGGATGTGAAACATGTTTGCCATTGGGTTTAATTTAAGGCTTATTATGATGAGAGATTGCATATGGATGGAAATCTATTGGTTCCTATTAGAAAGCTTAAAGTAGATTAAGATATGATTAATGTTTGATTGGTTTCTGAGTTGTATGGTTTTTATCATGGTCTGAGTTATGCTCGTAAGTCTTCGATATTGGTCATTGTTTTTTTCTGTCCCATTAACTTGAAACTTCTGTTTTGCCTAACTGGTTTTCAAATTTCTGGATGATTCATGTTGGATGCTCCGAAAGGAATTTAGTCATAATCTTTGATCTTGATTCAGTTAATTGTTGTAAGTGATCTTTGTGTGCTGTGATTAAATAAGAATTGCTCAAAAATTTAGAGCTTGAGAAATTATTGGGAATAATACCTCGACAGTATATTACATAAATCCTGCCAAATACTAAATTCTACCTCAGGATGCACCACTTTTAATACTTGAACTTGATTAGGACTGCAAATGAGAAGTTTTAGTATGATGGCATTATAGCTTTCCTTATTATTCTTTGTTATCTTTTCTACTGATATATCTTGTGTAACTTAAGAATAACATTGTTGCTTTTCTTGAACCACTTTCTCTATGAACTTGCTCACACAAGGTTTCTTTGTGGATTTTTTAAGTGCTACCTCTGGTTTGTTTATAATATTTCTAGTAATTGATTTTGTTGGTTGATTTTCACTAGTTCAGATGGTGCCAATATCAAACTTTACTTGGTCTATGTAAAAAATATGCATGTTTATTGAACTAAAGTTATATCAAGGGAAGTGAACTTCGGAAATTCTTTGAATCTCTGTTGTCACATCTGTTAATACAATAGGTGGCTGTTGGAGTCCTCTCTCTAAATCTTCTAGAATTTTATACATCTTTTTGCATTATGTTAAGTCTATTGAACAAAACTCAAGGTGTAACAAATATTTTTTGGCCTTTTTCCTTGCATGAGTTTTGCATTTTGAGGCACTTTAATGAGACAGAAACAAGTCTGAGGGGTTAGTTGGGTGGTTGGTTCAGCTGTTTGCTCCAAGAAAGCATGGAATTTTGAATCCTTGAGGCCACCTATCTATCAAAAAACCCTTGGCTCATGTTCTCTAAGTAGATGAGGGGATTTTGGGTTATTTAAGAATAAGTATAGAAAATCATTCAGTCCTATAAAGCCGCAACTTTAAGGGTTAGGGCTTTGTGATTCTGTGAACTCTAATGCATCATATTAATTTCAAAATGAATTCTCAGTGGCTTGATGTCTTTAAATAGGCGGGTTAAGATTTTGAAGATATTGGTTGTTAATCTTTAGGAAACCTTCTTATTTTTAGTTAAATTTCATATTAATTACTCTTGTGGATGTTTTCACCGTCATCACTTTCTGCTCTTACATCAATATATTATTTCTTTTGTTTATTCAAGTGACATCTTCAGTGCTGGTGGATGATACTGGCCTTGTAATTAGTTATCTCTTGCCCTAATGTGTTAATTAGGCCTCATATCATCCATGTATTAAAATAAGAATTTAAAATGGAATTGCACAGGTTAAAGACCTATAATGATTATTTTTGAATCGAATACAGGGAGACACAACATTTGTTCAGAGGTTATATTTTGCTTGTATATATACACACTTTACAATTTTGGCTTATATTGAAGTTAATAGGGTACTTAGGAAACCATTGCTGTTGTGTTGTTTCCTACAGTTGATACATAGAAAATCTTTTCTGGCCTTAATTGTAAATGTCTCCTGAATAAGGAGGTTGATGTTCTAGAGACAATGGTTTTGTCTAAAATGTCAACTGGGTTTTGAACATTTGCAGGCAGAGGCAAAGAAGCGGAAAGCTCAGTTGCAAGAGGCTAACAGGAAGAAGAAGAATAAGAGGATAGAGCGTAAGATGGCCGCTGTGGCAAGGGAAAGAGCATGGGCTGAAAGACTGGTAGAGCTGCAGCGGATTGAGGAAGAGAAGAAAAAATCTGTGGCTTGAAAATTCCTCGTTCTTTTTCAACTTCAGATGTGAGGCTGCATCTGAAATTTTGCATGTTATAAGGTATAATTGAATCCGGTTTCTGTAAACTCTTTATAGCTAGGTTGTTCCTATCTGTTAGCTGGGTAGTGATTTGCTTGTCCTAATGAGATTTGGCTATCAACAAACTCAGTGCTGTTTTTACTTTTTTTTTTAACAGTAGACCGGAATTTCTTTTATTCTAGGATGCAGGATTAAAAAAATAGAAATACATTTTGTAACTTCATTGGGTAAGTTTACTTTTTTTCAACATTATTGTGTTTCAAACAGCTGCTCTGGCTCTGCTAGGTTTTTCGCGACAAACAAATTTAATGTGTTTTCAGTGATAATTGGCTTGGTCACTGCACATTTTATTGTGGAAAGCTTTCTTTTATTGACTCCGGAGAAACAGAATGATCATATCGAATAAAAGAAATTCTCCATTTCATATTGGAGGATATGAAGGGAATGGTGTTTGATATCCAAAATTAGTTGTTTCTCAACTTATGTTCTACCTGAAACCACAGACGACGTCAGTGGTATTGCATGGTTTCTAAACAGTTTCCATTGATCTCTTACCTGTTAACAGCCCCGAAAAAATTGATGAATTAACCATGAACATGATGGGTTCAACAAATATGTTCTTTTCTTGGGTTAAGGGGGTTCTAGTTATGACTCAGTCGAGTAGGAGAGCTTATTGTGATCCTAGTTAAGGGGTTTAGTAACTTGTTTACCTTTGGAAATAGTATTAGTATCAAAATAAAATCTATTTTCATACTAAGGAGCCCATGCTTCCAAATTCTTTCACCAATTTGCTGCAGAATTTCCAATATGCATGAAGTGCTTCAAAAATAAAAAGTGAAATAATCTTTCACAGCAAGGTTAATTGTTAGTGATCTTATTAAGTGGGAATACAATGAAGAAGTAAAAAAAAAAAAAGAAGTCATATCCATGATGCATTGTGAACTTGGATAAATATAATGACATTACGTTATTTTACCAATTATCGGATTATTTATAAATAATTAGATTAAAACACTTTAGATGGTTGAAAGTTACATTAAATGTTTAGTATTTATGCTTTGATTAAACTAATTTTAAATTAAAACAGAAGTTTATATAAAAAAGTAATGACATAAATCTATGTATTACGCAGCGCGTATTATACTTGTACCATGAACAAATTCATTAGGTCGTGTTCAGTCTTTCTTATAAGATTATCAAAGAGCTAAGGAAAGTGAAGGACAAAACCTAATATTGATCGCATGAGCAACCAAGTATAGTTCAATATTTCTTATCAGAAACTTAAAGACCTTAGATTGTTAGACGAGCAAAAAAGGCAAAAGTTTATTGAAAAGTTGCCTGAATAAAGATGTAATGGAAAGCTGAAAGTTCAAAAAAAAAAAAAAAAATTGCGTCGCCATTAGTTTGTGGGTGGTAGGACTCACAAGTCACAGCTGCTGAAGTGGTTTAAGATTTTTAACAGTTGGGTCTCATCTCGTACTATTTGATCTGGGTCCCTGCTTGATACTCTTGGAGCTTTTCTGACTTTCTGTTCATGTGGGGCTGATGACACTTGTTTCTGGACTATGGTGCATGCATACTTATGTCGACATTCGTGTGTGTGTGTGTGTGTGTGTGTGTGACTATGTCCAAGAGCTAGATCGTGGTGAACTTCATTTTTTGGAATGAGTTGACTGACTAAGGTTTAGGCCCATCTTGATAGGTCTTTGTTTTCTACAGTGTTATTGCAGTTGCTTCTCTTTAACTCCATCCCACTCCCGAACATTGAAATATGAATGGACTTGAGCTTGACATTTTCACACAATATTGACAAGAGAACTCAATCCCATTCACAGTCTGTTGATCTTCACTACTATGTGTGATAAGTGCTGGCTTCTTCTTATTGCATATAGAATGACTATAATTAATATATAAATAAAATTGGCGACTAGGTTTTGATTTATACAGTAAAATTTTCTCTCCCCCTCCCTCTTCTGAATTGTAATTAAGAGAGAATGTAAAGTTAATTAAAGAGATATAAGTCAGAATCATTTTTTCTTTTGTTATATATTAACTGTGTAAAGAAACTCTTGGTCGACAGGTTAGAAAAGAAATCTGAAATTGCCCAAGTGATATTGGACATACTACTGTGATTGCACGCCTTAACTGATATTGGACATACTACTGTGATTGCACGCCTTAGGACGAGTTGTACTACTGCTTTGCTCCACCAACTCAATAATATTGAAGAGAGAATGGAGCATGTGCCATTGCGTATGATCAAATAAAAAATGACCCTGCGTGTTGTTCACACCCACCACAAATGTTACTATCAAATCAAACAAAAAATTTTAATGGATGGAGACCAGAGTTGAATTGAAAGATCCCCACTTGCATGCATTCAATATTGAAGGACTGAGAAAAGGGCCCTAAGACCCCTACTGCTATGTAAAAAAGATGTTGACACCAGAACTAACAAGATATTATATAGCCCCATGTATAAAAGTGTCTCATAGCTTTAGATGTATTAGCATTTTAATGACCCCTTTTGGTGCAAATGCCACCAAATGGATCTGTCTGGTGAGATTTAGATGTATTCCACACGTTTTCCTTGATGGGCCAATCTAATGGTGGTTGCAGCTATCAATCAATAGCTTTCGTCCTTATTGGGGAAACTGTGATTGGCAGCTTCTTCTTCATCTTGACTGTTGGAAAGTGAACAATCTCGTCCTCCTCAGCAACCCATCTGCGTTGTAGACACATGCAGGATGGTCAGTTAACTGCCTAACTTTCACTGTTAATTACTTTAACAGAACTGGATTACAATTGGCTTCTGATCATAGCGCCATCCATTAATTAATGCATACAAAAAGCAATCATTTTAGAATTCTATGGCTAGTTCATGTACAAATTATAGCTTGTCTTATACTACAAAATCACTGTGTTTTGAAAGCAAGATCATTATTCATTACCCATAACTAGTAACAAGATGGTGAAGGAAGATTGAAATTTCAAGTCGAGACAGCTCTAAACCGGGGCAGAGCCTCTGACCGCCACCAAACGGTGTAAAATTATTGTTGTTAACAGCAGCATCCACTTTCTGCAAAAAGTTTTAGAAATCGTGTCTAAAAGAATCTTTCTAAAAATGGCAAAACAGGATATCTCATGGTCTTTAAGATAATTAAAATTATGTTATATCAGAATTAACTTTTAACCTCCCATCTCCATGGATCAAAGTGGTAAGGGTTATCAAAGATTTCTTCATCCATGTGAACAGCTATAAATGATGCTAGTACACACCAACCTTTCGGTATCAAATAGCCTGAAGCAAATTAAATCACCAAAAGACAATAATCAAGTAATGAAATTCAAAACAAGCGTGACGGAAGTATCTGAATATTAATTTATTAATTAAACACATCCTTTAAATGCAGAAACTAACCTTTAATTTCCACATCCTTGAGAGCTTTCCTCCAAACTCCATTAATGATATTTGCCAGTCTAAGAGTTTCATTGATCACCTAGTGATGAGGGTTAGGATTAATATTATTATTCAAAATGGTAATTTTTCTTCCCTCTTTTGCTTTGCTATTCTATACTCACATTTTGAGTAAATGGCAAAGACGTGTAGTCATTCCAACTATAATCATCAGATGACTCTGCCTTCTGCCTCTTCAATTCCACGTTCTCCTCCTTCACACAATGACATGTAAAATTAGCAACAAATGCTCACACAAGCAAATCTTTCACAAAAGTGAAAGAAATTAATGCCATTCCGTGGATTTTAATTTGTCAAGCAAGAAAATCCGCGCACGGGTTCTGACAAGACGGGAAACTATCAACCATTTGTTACGTGAATATGGGAAGCTTCTCTGGTACAAAACTGAAAGTAAAATACAGCAGAGCTACTAAAAGGAGGACTATAATTATCACCTACTTTCCCCCTYGTGTATTAATGTCGAAGGAATCGAAACGCTCTAAGGATATGTAGATTAGGTCATTCTTTTCTTCCAATTTTTGTGTGACTGAGACGGAGACAAGACCATTTAATGGCTGGTACTGGTCGTGACCACTGCCTTTCTCTATTTCATGGCTGTTAAATTTACAGTAGGGTGTTCATGTTCCCATCAAGCATGCATGGAAGATGACCAGGTCGCCTTCTCCTTTTCGCATGAGAGGGATGTGGTCTGGTTACACATGATCTTCGGCTTACCACCACCTTAATTAAGCCGGTGACTTCATTTTAAAACGAAAATAAGAGAGAAATAGACAGTGATATTTTCAAAGATTAATTTACGAGAACAATCCTAGAATTACCTGAACCGAATCTGAAATTTTAAGAATTAAAACAATTCTTATAACTGTTTCCATAAAATAAAACCATTTTTTTCGAAGTTAATTTATAATTAATACAAATCAAATTTCCTTAATTTCTTAAATGGTAAAAAAGAATTAATTTTAGATTTAATATATTTTTTCAAATATTTATCCCCTCATAAAAAAAAGTTTATTATCTAAAATATTTTCAGGAATTTGAAGACTTATCTGGTTGCAAATACGAAAATTCTGACACGGACCAATTGCGTATAGAACCCTACGACAGCCGGCGGTCTCAACTGGCGCAGACACGGAGTTAATAGGTGGTCCTGAACTAATAGCCGTTCAATCTAAATCGTACGGCTAAAAAAATGCCATAGCATCATTCGCAAATGTGCATCCATTCGTGCGTCTAACGAAAATGACTTCTCAACAGAAAATGATCCTAACCGTTGGATCAATCCCAAGTCTGAAATCTAAAAGCGATGTACTGAATTTACGTACCGTAAGCTGCTTCAGAGCAACAGGGCTGTCACTGAGGAATTTGACAGCAAGTGTCATTGCCATGGGCACAGTCTCTTCTCCGGGGATCATCATCTCTATAATATTTCCGCTGATGAAATCCATCGGTAAAGATTGCTTCTCATTTGCTTCACAATTTTCACGTAATAGCACGTCCACTGCATCGTTTGGTGAACCTTTCGCATCTGATTTCTCCATGGCCAGTTTTCTCTCCTCTATAATCCTCCTCACCATCTTTAACAACTTCTCCTTAGTCTGCATGTTCAGATAATTAACCCGTGGTTAACAAACCCCGTGCAAGTGTTGTTTCTAAATGATTTTTGTTGTTAATCTTAGTTACCTTCAAAGATTTATACAGTCTTGTTCCTGGCAGTTTGATTGGCAAGCAAATCAAACCTTTGATGAATTCTTCAAATTGTTTCTTGAGAAAGTATAGATCTTCACCAGGGCCATTGCCCATCAACACTTTTACCAGAACTTCAAACGTTATCTGAGAAGCAAAAGGTCCATTAAACTATTAAGTATTAGTTGAATTTTATGAGCATATATGAGTTTCTGAGCTAATATAATAATCATTATGAGATGACCTTTTTGGTTTCTTCTTGGACATATATAATATGCGTATCTCTCCAAGTTTCTAAAGCGAGCTTGACAGAGTTTTCTATGTCTTTAGTGATTCTGGCTTTGAATTGCGGTGATCTCAGGAAACCACCGATCAGTGCATGCACCCTCTTTTGCAGATTGCCATTCATCTGAAGTATCGAGGATTGTCCAAGTAATTCTCTTATTGATTTCGGATAAGCAGGGATAAAAATGTTGCCATGGTTTTGCAAAACCACTTTGTTAACGTCGGGATCTGTAGACACAATTATTGGTGTACCCAAGATGTGTGTTTTAAACACTTTCCCATACCTGTAGAGAAAAAAGGAGTTAATTTATTACTTGTTTTGATAACTTTCGTTGACCGCCATAAGATATGAAGTAAGGTACAAAATGGAAAGCAAATGGTCAATTCATCGGAAAGCTCAAATAATTTGGATAATAGGCTTTGGTTACTGCCTGCAGAAGCAATGAAGTTTGTTTCAGAGCCTAAGATCTACGTCCTGCGCGCTGCAGTCAGGATAGGGCAGGGTACTACATTCAACTTGCTCTCAATTCTTGAAACAACTCCTTTTTGCTTATTGTTTTGTTATAAATGTATCATCATGTGTTGAAGCTTCAAAGGTAATCAGAGTAGATCTCCGTAATAAATGAGGCATAATTGCTCAAGAATTCATATTCTGCTCAAATTCAGGTAATTTATAGCACAAACTTCCTCAATAATACCATCTCCATCACTCTCATTTCAAGTTCCTACTTTGCGTTGCGTAATCAAACTTCAGTGAAAGAATCAAACCCTTTGGAAAAGAACGAAGGTACTATTCTCATTTACCATTTATCTTCTAGTGAATCGGAGAATTTTAAGTTTTAACATAGATCATTATTCCGTCATATGATTGACATGTGACAGAAACATTGAGATAGACAAAAATTAATTTTCTAAATAGCTAAGAAAATAAACAAAAACAATCATTATAATTGTATTACCACGTACATGAATACGATACTGGTAAGAAAAAAAATTCCTACCTAAAGTTTATATGTATGTGTAATTACAATTCTTGAGCAAATACTTAACTAAGTTTAAACTTCCAACCAAATGGTTTAGGAAGCTAATCATAGATCTTTTCGCGAGTAGGATAATGATTTATCCAAGCTCGCAGGCAGTTCCATAGTTCTTATTATGGTGACATATATAACATACCTCAGGAAGCTATAACCATGTGCACCATCATTATCATATATCAGCATATTTGTTTAGCGATACAAATTAAAGACTTGTCTCACATAGTAGTTATCATCTAAGAGAAGGTAAGTACAATATTCTGATGGTATATTAGCATTAGTAGTACATATTCGTCACAACATATACAAAAAGAACACATTGATGACTAATTAGAGAAAAAGACGGATCAATTAATAATTCTCACTTCTCTGCAGCCAATGAAGAGTAGAAGACAGGAAAGAAGTTTGTAATAGCAAGAACAGAAGATCACAGCCAGCAGATAGAAAAACAGAAGTGGATGAGAAAAGCTTACAGAGATTTGCGTTTGTCCATGAAGCTGACTGGTTGAGAGGTGTAACCACAGGCAATGAAGTCTAGAGTTTCTCCAATGAAAGGCCAACCCAAGTTGCCTTTTGGAACTCCACTCTTCTTTTCCATTTTTTTCTGCTTCCTATACCACAGCCATCCGCTTATCACAACACCCATCCAAGCCAAAAATCCCATAACCCATCCCATTCTCACCAGAATCTTTTCTTTTCTCCACTGCCTTCAAACTAAATATCAGCTGAAACCCTAGTACTCATGGTTAACTTGGCAAACCATGCAGCTTTATTAAACTTTTAGGTGTGCGAGAGAGAGAGAATGGTTTGAGGAGTGAATGGAAGAAACTTCTCTTTGTCCTAGTGAGAAATTGAATGAGAGGGGTATAGACACCTAGGGTGGGAGATTTGGAAGATCTAGGGCTTTGCTACTGTCATTAATTGAGGTGGCCATATTGGGTGCACCAAAAGCGCCACGCTTGTCATTTTGTCTTCTTGCCATTTAGATAGGTCCCTTGCTCATTTAATATATACACGATGGATTGGTGGTATTCCATACCAAAAAAGGGTACATGGATCTGCAAGTTAGGGCGTTGGTCGGTTAACAATCAATTGTTATTATTGAATTCAATCCCCTTCTAACTATTGGATATTGAACGCAATCAAAGAATAAAACAGGAAAGTTGGAGAAGTTATCGGTACAAACATTGGTCTTTGATTTCCTCCGGAAGTGGAAGTTGTTAAAGAATTTGTTGAATATGATAAGAATAGCTGGATTTAAGTTCTACTAAAAAAACCAGTTGTAATGTCTCAACTGGAATATCTGTCCGTATCTCTTTGAGTGATTTATTTGTTGCTTTGTGTGGATTCTATTCACTTTCCTTTCCGACCAGATATTATTCCTAACATTAATTTGTATCCATAAACTGAAATGCATATATAGGATATGTACTCTGTAATATGCGCACTTGGATCTATTAGCGTGTCCTGGACATCTGGATAGCAGCCAAGCACTACAGGCAACATTGAATTCGTAGATTATAATTAATACTCTCATGATGAGTTGAGTACAGATCTTTACTCACTATATATAAGAAATTCTCTGATGGTAATAAATCTCAGTCTCACTCCCTGTCTCTCTCTACGCGTATCGCAGTAACATACAAATTAATAAAGTTTATCATATTTCTTTCTTTTATAGCTTATATATGATGACCTTATACAAATTGAAGATTTGGACAGTAGTAAAGACGTGATTAAGGTGGAAGCTCATATCTGGCCGTTCTTTGAGAACAAAATGATAGAATATCAAATCAATTATCATGCACGTTAATTATGTTTATATTAATAAAAGTTCATAAAACTTGGGATCAGGGCTCTTACATCGCGTCAAGAGTCAATTCATTGAAGCTTATCATAACTTGACGATATTGGTGGTTGGAGTTGGAGATTTACATCCCGTAAAGAGACGATGAATGTCCAATTATAGTTCAACATCAGCTTTACTAAAAATTAAAGTTCAACATCAGCTTTACTAAATTAGTGCGAAAAGAGGAGAAGTCAAGTCGAGTGCAGGGAAGCACGTGTGTGAGGGAAGCCCATGGGCCGAGGGGGAGGTGCGCCGAAACTGTCAGCCTCTTTTCTCCCATCAACTTTATCATTATGGGAACAAACTAAACCCCATCGACTTGTCTTCATCATCTTCAGACTTCCCCACAGTCACTACCACAAACTCTTTTCTCTCTCTTTCATGCACATTACACCTTCTGTATGTGCACGCCATCTTTTAAAGTCACTGGTCGCCCAAAAACAATTTTCACTGTTCTTTCTCTGTGCATGCAAATGGAGGGCTGCTATTTTGACATTGGTTTCGCTAGAAGCAAGTGGTCCGATTCCTGCACGTGACTGACCTGTGAGGGGTGCGCAAGAGTAAGGCCCAAGGGGTTTTGTTGACCACTTTTTATGTGGGGAAATTCCGTGATGCACATTTTCTATCACAGATACTTCATACTCGACGAATTTTCCAATTACCGTTTCCTTACTAATAAGGGTCAGTCAAAAGACTAAAATCTTATAAACATTTGATCGTGTAACAGCCGAAAAACGCGAAAATAACTCATAAGAAACACAAGTCATACATTCTTATTTACGAACAATTTCGGTTTTTTTTTTTTCTTTTGTAGGAAATCGACGTGATCCAAACTGATTGAGCAACTTTATAGAGGTCGAGATATACAGATCACTTTTAAGGAAAGTCGAGAGGTACAACAAAGTTGAAATGGGTGTGGTAGGGTTTGAGAATCAATTAGCATTTCCTATCACTAATACTAAAAGTAGGGCAAAGGAAGAAAGAAAATAATCATTTCTGTAATCTGTCACTGAAATATTCTTAGCCGACACTAAAAATACAAAAATGTCTGCTCATAAGCAGTGATCTTCTAAAGCTCTATTCCATACCGCAAGCTCTGATACCCAAATCCTTTCATGCTAAGACCAACCTATCGCATAATTTACACCAGTGAGAGATCTTTATACCCCAGCAAGAAGCTGCTCCTACTGTGAAACAAAAGAATCATAATCTTCCAATAATTTCATTGAAAGGAACATATCAGGTCACATTTAAAGGAAGCAAGCGTTCAAATTCTACTTGCACAGGCAGAGGCAGCAGCCTCTTCAGCGACATTCTTGTAAAATGAGCTTAATTTGGTTATAGCAAGTGCCTGTCCAAAGAGAGATGCTCGTGTAGATTTCAATATTTGAACTTCTACATAATCACCAACAATAGGATTCCGCTTATCACTGTAACCATTATCTCTATCTGGTACCGGTATATTAATAAATGAAACTCTATGGCCTCTATCACTCTTGCCAATAAGCTCTGTATCTGGAGCTTTCTTGTTGGGTCCCTCGATCAACACAAGTTGGATAGATCCAACCTGTGAATCAAAAAACTGACCTGTACTCTCACGGAAAGCTTCAATAAGTTCTGTAAGCCTCCTCTGCTTAACTTCCTCGGGAACATCATCAACATAGTTCCTGTGCGCATGTGTTCTCTCCCGCATGCTGTATGCAAACATGTATGCCATATCATAACCAACAGCTTTCATTAGGCTTAAAGTGTCTGCATGTTCTTCCTCTGTTTCTCCACAAAAACCTGTAAAGAAAAATTCAAATACTCCATTGATTACACAGACTGCAGTCATTTTACACAGAAAAATTCCAGAAAAGAGGCACAAATTAGTTAGATCCTGCTACTCAGCCAGCAAAATCTATATCAACTAGTAAATGTTGTCCTGATTGTCAGGAGACAAATTTTCAGATCAGTGAAAATACTCAAACTACTCAAGCACAAATATTAGACATAAAGAAGAAAAAATACAGCAAAAGAATGACAAGAATATATATGACGCAACAGAAGCATATCGACAGTCTGGCAAATTAACACAGAGCATTACTTTGCGAATAGATAATAAACCTACAAGGCCCTAGGTTCTATGAAGCATATGCATGAGCATATAAATCACTAAGAAAAAAGTACAAGAAATTCAACACCAGATTGTTGAAAGGTAGCAAGCTGATTTATGTTCAAAGGCTCAAATAAAAAAACTAAAGAACATTATAATATTATCTATTTAACCATTCAATAAAGAAAATAAGAAGTCCATGTAACTAACGATCAAATCCATGATTGCTATTGTTACTACTAGAAAACTTAAATGAGACCCGAAAAATATTCTGAGGCACCATAGAATGTGACTAGCATCCTTAAAGCTTAACGTTATCAGTTCAAATCCAACTATGCATAAATTACACATAAGTTACAAATGCCACTCATAATTCCAACAATAACAACTACCCAAGTTAAACAAAATGAAAATTCTACAATTTCAAATAAACTGAAAATCACTTACCACATATAAAATCGCTACTTAATCCCACATCTGGAATAATACTTCGTATCTTTTGTACAAGATCTAAGTATGCCTCTCTGGTATATCCCCTGCGCATTCTTTGAAGTACTGTACTACTCCCCGTTTGTGCAGGTAAATGGATATAGTTGCAAACATTGTGCCTGTCTCGCATTATATATAGTAATTCATCAGGAAAATCTTTAGGGTGTGGGGATGTGTATCTAAATCTCATCTCAGGAAACTCAGCAGAAAGTTGATCCAAGAGATCAGCAAATCGTAAACCCATTTTTTTCACCTTACTCATGCTGGAAAAACCTTCACTCAATCTCCAATTAGCTCCCAGTTCAACTTCTTTTTCAAATCCAGACGTATCATTATAACTGTTTACATTCTGGCCTAGAAGTGTTACCTCCTTCACGCCTTCTTTCCAAAGCTCTCCTACTTCCTTCACTATTGATTCCACCGGGCGAGACCGCTCTCTACCTCTAGTAAAAGGAACAATGCAAAATGAACACATATTGTTGCAACCCCTCATCACTGAAACAAAAGCAGTAACTGAATTTTTTGAGATTCGAACAGGACTTATATCAGCATAAGTCTCCTCAAGTGAAAGAAGAGTATTGATCCCTTTTTGACCATAGTCTACTTCTTCCAATAAACGTGGCAAATCTCGGTAAGCATCAGGACCGCATACCACATCGACCATCTTATCTGAATCCAGTATCTTTTCCTTTAATCTCTCAGCCATACATCCCAATACAACTATTTTTGGAGGATGCAGAGACTGTGATCTGCCTGTAGCAACATTTCTCTTCCATTCCCTCTTTAGAAACCAAAAATAATTAAGCCTTTGCCACACTTTATGTTCTGCATAGTCCCTTATAGCACAAGTGTTAATAAAAATGACCTCAGCACTCTCAGGAACGTCCACAACTTCACCATATCCAGCATTCTTCATGATGGAAAGGACAATCTCCATATCATTAACATTCATTTGACAACCATATGTCTCCTGATAAATGCGACCTCTTGTTGGGACTTCAGGATCAGGCACTGAAGGAACTTCTGAAGCTGGCACAAGACTGGACAAGAAAGAAGAAAAGCAAACTAAGGCTAAGAGTCCAACTTCACAAACTCTACTCACCTAAAAGCCAAGCATCGGCCAAACAATATTCAAGCCATAAAATCTTCCAGCCAGTACTCTTAATGAAAGATTATTGGCTCTTAGTACTTGCATATAAATACCCAAATAACTCCTATTATTTATGCGGGACAGCAAAAATTTTCATATAAAAAAGTTAATAAGAGCACCATATGGCTGTTGCATGCTATTAATTTCTCACATTTATCTCCTCCCTTTGCGTTTTAATGAAAGATTATTTATTGCTTCATCATGCAATTTTAACTTATTTTCATTTTATTTCATATGGCAACTATCTTCGACCAGTAATATCTCTAATACAGAGGTAAGCCATGCTATCACAAACTTACCATGCTATCATAAAAACGAGTAATGCTACACTTACAAACTTATCTAAAATTATTGCATAATTACCCCATCATCTATCTTAAATAATGTCACTTATTATTAGTATGTAATTTTATATAATCACATCATATTAGATAAGTTTTTATTGATGATTAAGTTTAGTATTATTCTAACAGTGAATTTTCTATTGCGTTCACATTACTATGGCATGACAAGAAATAAATTCCTCAATCAAACAGTCTATATACCTGTATAGTAAAATTCCATGTATGTAAGTGTGCGTTCGAGTGGACTTACTCGGGCAGCGACTGAGATGCGGTGACGGAAGCTTGGGCAATGAAGTGGCGGATAGAGGGGCCATCAGGGACGTTGAGAGACTGGGAAAAGTTTCTAGAGAGATTGAGAGATAAATTCCGCTTGAGCTGACGAATCGTGTGACGGTGATAGCTACGTGGATGGAAAGAGGCCTGGGGATTTAAAGAGAGCACTCTGAGGCTGAAACAGCACCTTTTTTGGATTCTGATACGAAGAAGAGCACATTGTGGTTGGTTTAAGACGGATGAAAGGGATGACAGAGAAGACGCCATTGAGGGAGAGAGGGAGTACAGTGGGGAGTTGGATAGGGATTAGGAGGATGTCCGCTCAGCTAAAATTCTCGAAACGCCACGTTTTGCAATACTCGCCCAAAACGCAGCGTTTCTGTTTTTTTACGGATAATCGAATTTTATTTCCATCGCTCGTTTGATGAAATTCTACAAATTTTATATCTTGATCAAAACAGAACTTAATTGTGTTAAAGCATTTCTTCTATATAAACATTATAAAAATAATACTAAATTCATAAACTTCCTATTCTAAAATTTTTAGAAAGAATTATGAAGATAGACCTATATTGAAAAATACATTAAAAAATAGGATAATATCAAATAATACC
>JANKKB010003298.1:0-25034 GCA_026225775.1 Bursera palmeri
GATGCCTTAGTGTTTATTTTATTTGATTTAATTTCGTACTTGGTAATTTTCATCTCTAAAACCAACCAACACTCTACATCTTTTCCTTTGCTTTGGATTTTGGACATTGAATAAGGACCACTTCATCTTAATAAAAATCTCCCTGTAGATACGATACTTGGACTCACCGGACTATAATTAAGACTACCTACACTTGGGTAACACTTTCTAAGATGTAGCACAATAAAATTAATAAGAAGTAATGAAGAATGACTAGAATCTTTTTTTTTTTTAATTTCTTTTGATGTTTGACGTTAAATATGGATACAACTCATACAATTTGACATTATAGCAAAATTCTTAAAATAAACCTTTCACTTAGTCAAACTAAACAAATTCTCCTTTAATTAATTTCCTCATCCCTTAATACGGTATTAGTTCAATTTCATTCAAGATCATATATATATAGGCATAGTTACTATGTATAAAGTCTTACAATCAATTATTTATCGATATATGCATTTTTTGGAAGATCAGTTTCCGGATAGCCAAGCAAGAAGGTTTATTACAATTTAAGAATTTCTTTTCCATTGCAAAATGTAGAATGTCTTATGTAAATTTTTATCATATAGATTAATTAGCATTATCATTTGCCTTATTGTAAATAGTAAAAAGCTGTGACACTTTGCATGTACACCGATATCTTAAATGAAGTGGTTCTTAGAATTTCATTTGTATCACATGATCTTATGTTCATATATATATTTGAAGTATTCAAGAATATCAGACCAAGTCCAGTTAAAATGATATCAAAATAATGTTAATATTATAGGTGATGAGTTGTCTCCATATCTAAATAAATTGATATCTAAATGTTAATATTAATTTTTCTTTTGAAAATGTCCGGACAGCGAAAAAGAAAAAGTAATTTAACAACCAACCAAGTGTTTTTTTTTGCCTTAATTCTCTATAATTCAAAAAAGTTTATATATAATATATACACTCAACGAGTCAACATGGTTGAGTGTATGAATGTACAAGGTAAAAGTTAAAATGATTCATAAAGATTAAAAAATAAATAGATTGCAGACTGATTGTCGTGTATATAATTATGTTTGAAACTAAAAGATACCAACTATGTTATCTTTATTTAATTGTTAATAATAGGAGTTGTAAATTAAAATAAATTCATCTTATTAATTAATTAATTTTCTGATATTTTGAAAAGATAAAAACTAATTTTAATTCTATTAGCATATCTTAGAGCATAGGAAAAAAAAAAATACAGGACGTTACAATTTTACAAATTCCAAAGTAAAAGGAAAAAAACAATATTACAGTCCAAAATTATGATATGACAATTCAAATGTCATTTGATACGTATTCATTCTATTTAATTTATATTAAAAATTTATTTACACACTAGCATGAATTGTCAAGCAAAAAGTAATAAATTAAATTTAATAAAAATAAATTAAGAAAAAAAATTTCTGTTAATAATTTGAAAATATTTTCTTTTTCAAATCACATTTACACAATTCAATATAAAATGGAATATACATGAACATATACAGACACATACAAAAAAAAAATAGTGTCATTATATATATATAGAAAAGCTAAAACATGAGTCAAGATGTTTTGAAGAACTTAAGAGTTTAGTCTTCTTTTTCTTTATTGCTTGTCTAGAATTATAAAAAAAAAAAAAAAGATGATGTCGAATATGATTTTTAGTAAGGTTGTCATTCAACAATTTAGTTAACACACAATATATTAAATAATTGAGTATTGGACGGATTACTTGAGTTAAGTAAGATTAATATCTATTAATCGTTTAACTTAGTGTTTTGACAAAATTAATATGTTAATAATTAATTATAGAATATAAAATTTATGGAGTTATGCTAATGGGTAAAGATGGAGGCTTTTGTGACGGTTAACCACAAAGTTTTATTATTAATATATTTTTAGCTAATGTTTATACATTATATTATTTGTCCACGTGTTGCCCTCTCATTATAATTAATCATTTTTTATTCATAATAAATAATTTAACATGTACAAGAGTTTATATATACAATAATTTTGTATGTGTAAAAAAAGTTTAGTTGAATCGATTAAAGATTTGAAATAATAAAAATGAAAAGATTCACTAAAAATTAAAATATTAAAATTGTCTCTAAACAAAAATCAATTTGTTAGTACACAGCCCACAATTCTTTTACCAGAACAAAAGTGTCACACTATAATTATTATAATACACTTTGAAATTGTTCTCTTTGCTCATTATTTCATAAAGATAATTACGTACTGATTAAAAGGTTAAAAAGAAAATAAAATTGCTCTTGATAGCGGTTCAACATTCACCTAATCATATAAGACATAACTTTTTTGTCTTCTACTTTCAAATATTAATTGATACCTAATCTATTTATAATGGAATCAGATTAAGAAATTTTAAGATTTTGAATTTGTTGAATCTCTATCAAATAAAAGTCTCTCCTACTTTTACTTCTATTTAAAAAAGAAAATATTAAGTTTATGATTTGTAAGTTGATAAAAAAAAATGAAAACATTATTTCTAAGACATTTGTCGTAAGACATAAACATGCGAATAGAATGTCCACCAAAATCCAATCCAATAATTTTGAAATATTAATATTTAAGCATCCGTGACTTATTTGTCTGCGGATTTAATACATGGATGGTTATCTCCTCTCTATAGAAAGTTATATAATTTTTCTAGCAGGTGGAATATTAGAGGAAACTAATTTTTATTTATATAAACCTTGTTTAGTAAAGTAAACTACTAAACATTTTCGAGTTTAAAACCGAAAGGTATGCACTAAAATTCACTCCGGAAATTGTTTTGATTTAATAATCAATACAAATTTGTATCAACGATAATTACTCAAGGATCAAGAATAATTATTCAATGATGAAGGTGAGGTATTTTATTGCTCATATTGTTGATGCCAGAAAATAGCATTAATTGTATTGGAAGGTGGCGACAAATGGGTTAACAAAACCCTTACCAAAACCTAGGGTTATCTAAGGGTTATCTAAAAGCAAATAACTTCAAGAATGGTTTTGGGTTATCCAAGGGTTATCTAAAAACAAATAACTTCAAGAATTTACATTGTTAAGTATTATAGTTAGGTGACAATCAATGATTATTAATTATTTTATCGAATGTCAAATCAAGTTATTAAATGAATAAAATGTTTAAATTTCATTATACCTTTCCATAATAATTCATTTTTTAACCAGTAGCTGCTTCAATTGTCAATTAGGGTTGGCCATGAAGGTGTATTATTAATTTATTTTTAGCTAAGATTTACGCATCATTAGTCTTTGACGCGTTGACATCTCTATAATTAATCATTTCTTATTCTTAATAAATAATTTAAGATATACAAGAGTTTATATATACTATAATTTTGTTTGTGTTAAAATATTTTAGTTGAATCCATTAAAGTTTTAAAATGAAAAAAAAAATCACTAAAATTAAAATATTAAAATTGTCTTCTAAAAAAAATTCAATTTGTTAGTACAGAGCTCACAACTTTTTTAACGAGAAGAAAAGTGTCACGCTATAAACATGAGAAACTTAAACTTATTCTTCCGAATGTGTATACTTTGAAATTGTTCTTTTGCTTGTTATTTCATGAAGATAATTACGTACTAATTAAAAGGTTAAAAAGAAAAATAAAATTACTCTTGATAGCTGCTCAACATTTACCTAATCATTTAACTTAAGATTTTGAATTCAATGAATCTCCATCAAATAAAAGTCTCTCCGAATTTTACTTCTATTTAAAAAAATATCAAGTTTGTGATTCGTAAGCTGATAAAAAAATGAAAACATTATTTCAAGCACTTTTGAGCCAATATTGCTATGGACTCATATTTGTTGTAAGACATAAACATGCGAATAGAATATCCACAAAAATCCAATACAAATTATCAAAATTTTAATATTTTAGGCATTCATGACTTATTTGTCTCTGTATTTAGCACACTGATGGTTGCTATTATTTGAACATGTACGAAAAGCTATATAATTTTCCTAGCCGCAATGAAATATTAGAGGAAACTAATTTTTATTTATGTACACCTTATTAATTAGGGTTTAGTACTTAACAGTTTTAGAGTTTATAACTGAAAGGGCTGAGTTCAAATCCAATCCGGAAATTGATTTGATTTGATTTAATATTTCATGCAAATTTGTACCAACGATAATTATTCAATGATCAAGTTGAGATTTTTTATTAGAAAAAAGTAACTAGTTAAATCCAGTTAAATTAATAAACAGATTTTTATTATTTCAGGATTTCAGTTTGTTCTATTTTTTTTCATTTCATATTGATATTATTAAGGTTTAGAAATTATTATTTTTATCATTTATTTTTTATTATTAGTTGTTTCCTACCTTTATTTGATTGAAAAAGGTGATTGGACATTTACATTTTTACATTTAAACCTTTAATTCTTTTTACATGTTTATTATGGTTAATCCATACAATTTAGTTCTCCAAACTACCTTTCATGGCAACTGAACCCTTCAATTAACCTTGCACAGATCTATCCATGTCAATCCAAATTAAACACTGACATGCAACAATATTGGAGAGACCTTCTACAACTGTTTTATTATTTATTTGAGTGTACTTAAATCCCAAACAAAAATACCTGTTTTCAATGGTCATGGACCTTGCTTTTCTTGTCAACCAATGCAATAAACTCGGCTGCTACCTTTGGTTAATTCTAATTCTAGCTTTTCATTATGTAATTGCAAGTTTTTTATTCTTAATTCTAGTTTTTGTTCTAGTAAATTCTTCTTTTTATCATTTTGTGAATTCTGACACAATTTGTCTTCGTCTTTTGCTAAATATCGATTACATATTATTTCATTACATATATAACTATATTTTCTTTTTGACAATTCAGGGTACCGTTTACATTTATAACAAAATGTATCTGGTCCTTGTTGACTCTGTCATTTATGTTCACATTTCGTTTTTGTTGTGACTTTAATCATTCCAATGTTTATTTTTTCATCTTCACTAGTTTCATTAATTGAATAAACAGAGTCATCATCACTTTCAGATGACGGCTTATTAATATCTTTTTCAAATCTTTCTATAATAATGAACTGTTCTTTGTTATTCTTTTGTCCTTTTTTGGAACATTGATTTACTAAATGCTGTGGATCTCCACAAATAAAACATTTACATTCTTTTTTCTATTTTTTATCATGTTTTCTCTTTTTCTTTTTAAAGTGTCTATTAGTAGGACTCTTTGTAAGTTGTAGTTTTCGAAAAGCATACTTTCGTTTTTTAAAAAGGTTTAAAACGTTTAAATTTTGGTTTAAAACTTTGTTGTTTATAATTCCTTTTAAATTTCTTTTTCTTTGTTTTTGTAATCCAAAATTTTGAGGAGTAATATAATCTTTACAGAATGCGTATCCTGTTTTCCTAAGTTGTTTTTTGGCCATTTGTTGTGTACAATGTTCTCCCATTATTTCTATAACTCTAAATCCTAATTTATTTATAGAATATTGGTCAGAATAATAGTCTGTATTAATAACCTGATTTTTTATTACCTTAGACCATGGTTCTGGCATTTTTATAAAATTTTTATCTTTAGTGAAAGTTTCAAATGCTATATTCACCTCAGTTGCATATTTTATAAAACTATTAGTAAAAAGTTTTAATCCTGAAATATGATTACAATAAGTTAATTCTAAGTCTTTTAAAGCTTTTTGTTGTGTAGTAATATCTATTGTTGGATCACGTCTTGTTAATATTAATTTTACGATTTTAGTAAAATTTTGTAGAGCAACTCCTGACTCTTGATTGTAATTCCTTTAGATGTCTTTGTTTCCATTGTAAATATGTTCTCAACACCATTGGTCCTAATAAAGTTTCTAAGTAGTTAAACATTTCTTCTCCATTATTAATAGCTATTGGTCTATTGTAACAATAATAATTATGGGCTGCATTTTCCCATATTTCTATAGTTTCTGTCCAATATTGTGGATCACATTCATTTAAATTTAAAAGTAAGCCGTCTTCATGCATTTTTTCTAATTTACAATTACTATTACTATAATTATATCTTTTTCCATAATTCTCTGCTGGTTTCAAACTAGAATAAATTGACATGTAAGGAACAGTCATTGAAGGTTCTCTCCCTAATGATGTCCTTGGTTCAGTTGTAATTCCAAAAACTGGCTAAAGTTCCTAACATAGGATTTCTGAGTAAATCAGGAAAGTCTTATAATTTGATATTTTAGACTTCGGTTATAGACATAAGAATCCTAAGGTTAATAAAAAATTAAAAGAAAAATTATCTCCAGAATAATATGACAATTTATTAAAAGAAGCAGCAAGTGAACAAATATAACAAGAATTTAAAAGTCTTCATTCTAAAGACAAGGACTATACATACAGCCTTACAAGCTTTCCTAGATAAAAATTCTGAACTAAATCAAGAGTATCTAACATTAACAAAACCAGTTGAGAATATTAAGATATATATATATATATATGATTTAATAAATATAACAAAAGTGGTGAAAATATAAAATTCTAATGGAAAAGCTAAAACATGACCCCAGCTGATTAAAACAAAAAAGAAATTGAAAACTAATAGTTTGAGCTAATTACATCATAATTCTTCTAAGATGCGCTCATAATATTTTAAAGAACAAATAATTAAGTTACATAAAAATAAATAGAATTACTGTATTTATATTTAGAAAAACTATTTTTTTTCTTTCCATTTTGGGATCTTAATATTTAATCTATTTAGAATGGATTAGATTGTGTAGTAATTAACCTCTATCACAGAGTCCTGTCTTTGTATGACAATGGAATTAAGGATGACATTTGTTTATACGGTAGCATGTACATAGAAAACAGATTAAGATTCTCTCATTATTCTAAGTACAAATTATGATTATAAATTCATAAATTTTAAAAATTTAATAAAATATTAAACATAATCAACAATGGTCACACTTATTGTAAGACATTCAAGCATACATGCCATTGGGATGAATGACTTCTTAGTATAACTTAATTAAAGTATGAAGAAGTTAGCTATTATTATACCTCCTTTTTTATACTAACGTGTTAAGTATATTCTAACAGTATAGTCTAACAATCAGAACAACAGAATCCAAATGATCAGTAGCTAAAAGAAATTTTGATTATTTTTTAAGAAGTAAAATGCTTCCCTTACGGCTTGGATTTGCTTTATGGCCACGATTGAAGGCGCTGTATTGGCCCTGGTTCTTGAGAGGGGCAACCCATCGGCCTGATCTATACACTGGGATTCTAAACGCTTAGCTGCTGTTTACAGCTTAAGAAATATTTCTCTTTCTTTCAACTACAGTTGCTCCATTAATAGCTAAACCTATAATTAATGGTTTCGTAATTGCTTTTCTCATTCCATTAAGGATAAACCTAGGTATGAAATTTTTATATGTGCTATATATTCTAAATACTATCATGGCTATCATTTTCAACATAATTATTTTCTGTTTTATAAATTAAAAAAAACAAGTATATTCGGTATATATAGATGTGATTAGGTTTTTTTATTTTCTTTAATTAAAAAAGTACATATTTTAAACCGCAGAACGTAACATTTTTCTTTATTTATCTGATAAAAAAATTATGTTATCCTATCTATTTTATTGTTTTATATTATCAAAAATAAAATACTTGATTAAATGTATTTTCCAATCTTAAGAAATCAAAAATTATATTCTTCTGCATTTCTGCAAAATATTTCTATAATAATTTATATTAGCCGAGATAATGTACTTAGGAAGGTGCTTGTCATTTGCTCCCTAGTTAATAATGAAGCTTATAGTATATTTTAATCCAATATATAAAAATTATGTTACTTATCCTATAAATTATTGGAGCAATCGTTATTGTCATCGGCCTTTACCTTGTTTTGCGGGGTAAGAGCAAAGATCCAAACTCACCCAAGTTCAGCGGGGAGACAGTGTCAAGTGATCAACAAATTGCTAGGATGAGTGGGAAGGTACTAGGTAGGGACTTTGACTGAAGATATTGATGAAGAGTCTGCTGGTAGCTTGGATGAGAAGCAAGAAACGATGAATTTGTTTGACGCTAGCTGGCCAGTTAGCTATATTTCTCTTGTATTTTGATTTTTATGATCGATGTTTCAAATGTTATGGCTCTCTGTTTTGGTAAATACGTGCAAGTAAAGCTTTTGTATAATCTTATGAATTAAAGAACTTTCATAGTTAATTAGTACGGAAACATAAACGAGTTTATCAAATATCAAATTAAAAAGTGCTTTCTGAAGTTCAGTTAAATGATTAAAAGAACTTAAAGAGATTTTCGTTTTAATTACATGTACATTTCTCTCAGAAGATACCATTTTAACTTAATCATCTGTTATTGTAATCGCCTGCAGCTTCAAATCCCTACTTCTATTTCTGCATACAAGTTTTTAGTTACCTCGATCGCTTAGCATCGGCTTACGTGTTTACATATATAGTTAGCAGTAAGTATGCAACTTATAAATTAATCAGATAAAATAATAATGAAGTTGTTAGATTAAGTAAGTAGAACTGATCGAAAGAGTACCAGAGAATATCCTTTTTCTTCAAATAAACAATGGGTCGCATCTAGCATCATGTATAATTAGATAGTGGTGGGTCTCGATCTATTATAAAAATTGAGTTAATCTCTTATAATGCTTCAAGGTGACACAGTAGTTAAAGCTATTATCAATGCAATCATGAAATGAGGTTATGAAGTATGAGATGGATAGCATTTTTGTTAGTGCATTCAAATAGTTATATATATACATATAAGCTGGGAAAAGGTGGTGCCTGCTTACTGCCTAACTTACTTTAATTTAGAGTCACGATCAATATTATCATCCACGTAATCTCAATTGTCACATTTGAGGCTGTTATTGAAACCTTCCTTGCATAAACCTTGACATCGATTCTCATTGGCAAGATTTATAAATGAGAAAGCAGAAGTCAAAATATCAATTGAGATTAACAAATAACCTTTTGCCTTTTTACTTATTGAGCAATTTATTTGGTAAGTAAAGATATGTCTTGACGCAACTCAACATATAGTCTATACCTTTACACGAGTTCGTGACAATTGATGTATTTTAACATTATGCATTTAATTTTGTAGCGACCGTACGTAAAGAAAAATGAAATGAATTAAATATGCCTACACATTACCTGGATGCATTTAAAATTAAAGCTGAGAATGCGTGCACCTTCTACGGATACGTGGTATGCACAGCTATCGCCTTCTCCGAGACAGTGGATTCCATATATATGCCACCACAGATAGCTAGCTGGAAAAAGTCATCTTTGAATGAACATTCTTAGTTTACATGTATATTAGAGCATTTGTCAACATATGACATAAAGTTAATTGCCTCGATCCCTTGTATATCAATTTCTCTAATGAATTTACCAATTCCAAGATTTATTCTTCTAAAAACGATATGTGTTTGAAAACATGAAAAAGAAGCCTGAATTTATAGGCAAAATGATCTAATAATGGATCAAATTGTTGCAATCAGTTTGCCAACACGTGGATAAGGGGGATGACACGATTTTGATTCTATCTTAGACAGGTCGCACCCATACGGTAGAGTACAAAACATAAGCAATGGTGAATTATGACACTATTTTAATGTAAAGGTGTATACATGTATAAACTCGATTTGGCAACATACTTAAAGAAGACGTGTTAAAGTTTGCACGTTTGCACTGAAAAGATCGAAGTCTGTCACTATATAAACAAATGCGTCTCTACTGCATTTTGCTCATAATCTGTTCTTTCTTTGAAGTTGCTAGCTAGGAGAGACACTGAGACAGAGGGAGGGATCAGAAGATTTTTTAAGATGAAGTCATTTGATAGCATGTATAAAAGCCTCAAGCCCTTTCTGATTCTGTCTTTGCTGCAGTTTGGATATGCAGGCATGTCCATAATTTGTAAGTTTGCCCTAAATAAGGGCATGAGCCCCCATGTATATACGGTGTATCGTCATGCTGTTGCCTTCATTGTTATTGCTCCTCTCGCCATTGTTGTGGATAGGTATGCATGCTGTCTTCTCTAGCTATCTATTTCTCTCCTCCTAGCATATGTGAGCTATACCTATTACGAATTTCACTACCTACTGCGCAATGTTCCATCATCTCGTACAAGATGTTTGAACTGATCACGCTGAAATTAAATTCTGTGATTGAAGATGCAAATTAATACTCTTGTATTATGAATCTCTTCTATGCTGGGTTATTCACTTCCCATGACCTAGCATTTTTGCCGCATGGTTCTTAAATCTTTTTAACCGTGACACCTGTTGTCAAGGTGTCAACAATTATACAAATGAAGTGGCTGCATGTAAACTTTAGTTGTTCAGTTTAATACATTTACATTGATTCATGTTTACTTTAGTAACCCTTACAAATTATTGCCCACACAATATCCAACAGGAAAGTAAGACCAAAGATGACGATCTCCACCTTTGTTAAGATATTATTGCTCGGCCTGTTGAAGTGAGTTCTGAACATTAAACAATTTTAATTAATTATCACTCCATTATGTATTCAAATATTATTGTTCTTTAACTAACATTTTATAAATATTAACATAGCCTTGATATTAATCTCCGCGCAGGCCCACAATCGAACATAACTTGTATTATACTGGCATGAAATATACCACAGCGACGTTCACAGCTGCCTTGTGCAACATCTCTCCTGCCCTCGTATTTTTTATGGCTTGGATCTTCAGGTAATCTCTCTTGTTACCTCTACATATAACATAAAAATAAAAATTTGACAGCAATAATAAAACTTCACCTCATTTTAATAAACTGTACGTTCTCTGTTATAAAACTGAGAATTAGATATTAATTTGACAAGAAAATTATGATGATCATGAAGATATGATAACTTAAATATATATTTGTTTAATGATTTTGGTACAGACTTGAGAAGGTAAGTATAAGGAAACTGCATAGCCAGGCAAAGATATTGGGAACTATAGTCACCATTGCGGGAGCAATGCTAATGACTTTAGTTAAAGGACCCATGCTGGACTTACCTTGGACAAAAGCAAATTACAATCAAGAAACAGGCCATTTGACGAATATGCAACATCCAATCAAGGGTGCTGTTATGATCGCAATAAGCTGCCTCTGTGCGTCTTGCTTCGTCATCCTTCAAGTAAGCTCATAATCACTATCATTATTATTTTCATGCAATTTGCTTTACTAAAACAATAAAATTTGGTTACCATACCAAACAAAATCAGTAGTTAAAAGGCATTTTTAATCGAGTTAAGTAGGAAAGTCCATTTGTTTGATGTATATAGGCAATTACAATCAAATCGTATCCCGCTGAGTTCTCTCTCACGGCTTTGATTTGCTTGATGGGCACCATTGAAGGCGGCGTGTTAGCCTTGGTGCTCGAGAGGGGCAACTCTGCAGTCTGGTCTATACACTTGGATTCTAAACTCTTAGCAGCTGTTTATAGCGTAAGAATTCTGCTCCCACTAGTCACTAATGCTTCTCTGAGCTGGTTACTGATTTATCATGTTACGAATGAGTTGCGTGTCATGCATGCAATTTAATTAGGCTTACTATAATTAATATTATTATAAGTCTATTGATTATCCTATTCGGCATACATTATCTCCGTTTTATAAATTTAATAACTGAATGATTTAAAGATAAGTCTACTTGGTACTCTTCTAGATTTGACGTTTTCTATTCTTTTACTTCTATTTTTTTTTTTTTAAATACTTTAAAAACATATAATACTCTTCTTTATTTCTGTAGACTAGTAACTTTATATTTGCTTTTGCTGTTTTTATTATCGAAAACTTATTTTCAAATAACTTTTTAAACATGTTTTTCTCTTGAAAAAATACAAATATACTTCCAAGTATGTAGAGTCCTGACTTATACATGTTAATACAGGGAATAGTAAGTTCAGGGGTTGGTTACTACATTCAAGGTGCCGTAATGAAGGATAGGGGACCTGTTTTTGTGGCTGCTTTTAATCCTTTGAGCATGGTCATTACGGCTATCATGGGCTTCTTTTTATTAGCCGAGATAATGCACTTAGGAAGGTACTTGTTATTCTCTCTACACAACTTGCCAACCTTATATAAGTTTATAATATAGAATTGTCTCGTAGATATGCCCTAAAGTTGTTGCATGTTTGCAGGGTTATTGGAGCAATTGTCATTGTCCTCGGCCTTTATCTAGTTTTGTTGGGCAAAAGCAAGGATCAAACTTCATCAAGTTCACTAGACAACAAGGCTGCAGTATCAAGTGATCATCACTCAGTGGCGAGGATGAGTGGTGGAGTAGTTGAGACTTTGAATAAAAATATTGATGAAGAATCCACTGCTGGCTCGGGTCAGGAATGCGTAAAAACAGGAAGAGCTCATGAATCTGTTTAAAGCTAGGAAGGATAGAGATTAAATCTCTTTTACTAATTTTTATTATTGTAACCTACCGTCGACTTACAATAGGTGTGTGTATAATTATGTTTATTTAGAGGAAACCATCTCTAAGTTTAAAAATTTTAAATCATATAAAGCTCATTATTCGGAAAATTGTTTTTAAATGTCTAATCAAATAATTCTCCAAATTTCTACATAAAATATATTATTCTTCCAGCTTTGCTTTTTCGATCCTCTATGTGGAGGTAGCTAGAGGTAGGTGTTGTTGGTTATACGATGGAGGGCAAAGGAGAGCCAAGAAAGACTTGTATATTTATCTTATAATATTTATTTACTTTTAAAAAAAAATTATTTTAAATAGGTTTGAGTTTATGAAAAATAAAATTAATATTATATCTTTTTTAACAAAACTAGAATAATTTTCTATTAAAATTAAGATTAACTTAGTTTAAATAAAGTTTTATAATCAATTTTGTTTGAAGTTTATATATATATATATATATAAATCAATTATTAGTCTTTTTTATGTTTATATAATTTATGTGGAATAAGCATAGTAAATTGCAGTTTTATGAAATGTGTCCTTTTTGTTATTTAATGAATGAAATTCAGTTTTTCTGGTCATTTCTAATATTTCAAGGCAAAGGAAAAAACCTTAAATGGGATAAAAGTTGTGTGAAAGATATATAGTTTCAATATATACATGTTATCCCACCTAGTTAACACCCTCTAAAAGAAATGTGTTGATAAATCTTTAATCGTCATCCAAGCAAAATATATAAATTAGTCAATGAAACGTATATCATCTTGCTCATAATCAATCTCTCTAGTATCGAGAATTAAGAGATAGCTTTTAAATAAAAGAAAGAATATCAACAATAGATGCACGTGTTTTATTATGCACCTACTTTGTATTGAATGTACTATGCAAATAAAAAAGATCGAAAATTACAATTGTGGAAAAAAGATAAAAAAAAATGAATGAGACAATTTAAAAAATTTAGATGATAGGATCACTTTCAACAAATTGACAAGATTTTTTTTTTTTTTTTTTTTGTTATCAAAAGTTAAAAATTGATAAATCTCAAGGTATCGAATTTTAGAAACCGACAAAAAATAATAATATCAGTTTATAAGAGATGATGATGACATATAAATTTTTTACTTTCTAATTAAAATTCAACTAAGACTTACAAGAATGTTTTCTCAGCTTGAATGTGCAAATGCATTGTATTTTTGTTTCCATAGAAAGTTTACAAACAAATCAGTACTGCCACATGTACACAGTATAGGTGGAACGACAGACAGCAATTCTATACTTATTTAATGAAGCATTACGCGATCTTCCTAATAGGCAATGATTAGGAAAGAGAGGGGATATTGAAACAGGGGAACTGTTTTTGTGAGTGCATTTGGTCCTCTAAGCATATTCATCGTTACTATTAGTACGTAGAAGCACAAACAAGTTTATCAAATTAAGAAGCGCTCTCTGAGGTGGAGTTAAATGATTAAAGGAACTATAAAAAGAGATCCTCTATCGCGTTAATAGAATGTACATTTATCTGAGAAGATAGCATTTTAACTTGATAATCTGTTCTTGTAATCGCATGCAGCTTCAAAACCCTACTTCTATACCTTTGAATGCAAGTTTTTAGTTACCTCGCTTAGCATCACCTTTGCGTGTTTACATATGCAATTAACATGTAAAAAAATTAGAAGTTAATATTAAATCAAATGGTAGTTATAATAAGTAGAAATGATCGAAACAGTCCAAGAGAATTTCCTTTTTCTTCTAGCTCTTGTATAAGATAGTTGGTTGCTCTCTATTACAAAAATTTGATCCTCTCTTGTAATGCTTCAAGGTGACACTGCAGTTAAAGCTATTGCCAATGCAATCATGAAATGAGGTCATAATGAAGTATGAGATGGATGGCATTTTTATAAGTGCATCAATATAGTTATATATTTATATAAAACCTGGGAAAAATTGGTGCCTGCCCACTGTCCAGCTGATCTTTAATTACTTTAATTAGGGTCCCGATCAATACCGTCATCCACATAATCTCAGTTCTCACATTTGTGGCTGTCAATGAAACCTCTTTTGCCTAAGTCTTGACATAGATTCTCATTGGAAAGATTTATAAATGCGAAGAAGAAGTCAAAGTGAATCGAGATTCAAGAATGACTTCTTTTGACGCAACTCAATGTATAGTCCATACCTTTAGAAGAAATATTGATGTGTTTTATAATGCACTTGACTTTTAGGGAACATACCTGGTAAAGAATTAAGGATGCTTACGCATTACCTGGATGCATTTAAAATTAAAGCTGAGAATGCGTGCACCTTGTATGGTCACGTGGTATGAGTAGCTATTATCTTCTTGTAATCTGTGGATTCCATATATATGCCATAACTGCTAGCTAGCTGGAAAAGATCTTTGAATGCATATTCGTAATTAGCATATTTGTTAGTGCATGTTTTAACATATAACCATCAAGTTATGTGCGTCCATTTTTTTTGTTTTGGCATGAATATGTAATTAATATACGATATTTTTTTGATGATGATGATATTCTCTTTTCTAATTTTTTTCAACTTACTTTATTAAGAATATCATTTCAATAATTACCTATTATAATATATCAACATATAATTAAATAAATTGATCAAATCATCCAAACGATTTAACGAGTTCGCATAAGTATTTTTTAAAAGAATTTCTAGAACTGTCTCACATAAATATTTTCTAAAAGGTTTTCTAGAACTACGAGTTTGAAAACATAAAAAAAGCCTGAATTTATAAGTAAAATTATATGATAATCAAATTGAGGGATATGACACGATTTTGATAAAGGTCGCACTCACACCTGCACCGGGTAGAGTACAAAACATTAGGAATGTTGCGTTTAATGTAAGAATAAATACAACAATATTACTTTAATGGAAAAAGAGATCGAAGACGTGTTAAAGTTTCTCAGTGTGCGCTAAATAAGATCAAACTCTCACTCATTAGCTAGCGACTCTCTACTACATTTTGCTCATAAACTGTTCTTTTAACTAGCTAAAGAAAGAGAAAGAGAGAAGAAAATTGTATCTGATGAAGTCAATTGATAGCATTTCTAATAGAGTGAAACCATATCTGATTGTGACTTTGCTGCAGATCGGATGTGCAGGCATGGGCATAATTTCGAAGTTTGCCCTAAATAAACGGATGAGCCCACATGTATTCGCAGTCTATAGTCATGCTGTTGCCACTATTGCCATTGCTCCCTTCGCCATTGTTCTGGATAGGTATGCATGCCATCTTCTCTAGCTATCTCTTTCTTTCCTCTTAGCATACATGAGCTACCCACATGTTATGAATTTCACGACCTACTAATATGAAATGCTTTCATCATCTCGTACTAGATGTTAGAATTACGATCACACTAACATTGATTTTTAACAGGAAAGTGAGACCAAAGATGACGCCCTCCACCTTTGTTAAGATATTGTTGCTCGGCCTATTGAAGAGAGTTCTGCACATTAAACAATTTTATTTAATTACCATTCCATCATATATTCAAATATATATATTATTACTCTTTAAACTAAACCTTTTAATATATTAACTAAGACATGATATTAAACTTTGCGCAGGCCTGCAATCGAAATTAACTTGTATTATGCCGGCATGAAATATACAACAGCGACATTTGCGACTGCCATGAGCAACCTCATTCATGTCCTCGTATTTTGTATGGCCTTGATATAGAGGTAATCTCTCTTTTTACCTCTATATATAAGATAAAAATAAAAATTTGACAAAAATAATACAAACTACTTCGCCTCATTTTAATAAACCCTTTATATGAATTTATGATGATCTGAGAATTAGATATTTGACAATAAAATTATGATGATCATGAAGATAATGATTAAAATAAATAATTGATTTTAATTAATTTTAAAGCTATTCGCGGGGCCTTGCTGGCCAGAAGTTAATTAACATCCTTCACGGCGAGTGCATACCTTTACGTACGTACATAGACTTGGTTAATTTACTCTATATAAAGTTCCTATATATTGTGATTCCATAGACGTTTGAACTTTATAGACTAGACATGTGAGAAGATCTATACTAGATAATGACTGTATAAACTACCAAAAAGAATGTACCACAAGGAGCGTATAACTTAATTGAACAATTTGTGAATGATCTGTTGGTAGGCTGGGGGAGGTTAGTATTACGGAAGTGCGTAGCAAGGCAAGATACTGGGAACTATAGTCACAACTGCGGGAGCAATGGTTACGACTTCAGTTAAAGGACATATGCTGCATTTGCCTTGGACAAAAGCAAATTACAATAATCAGGAAACAGGCTCTTCGAATATGCAACATCCAATTAACGGTGCTCTTATGTTCGCAATAAGCTGCCTCTGCCCGTCTTCCTCTNTCCTCTATCATCCTTCAAGTAAGCATAGTCATTATCATCACTAGTTTCATCATTTCATGCAAGCTTTAATAAAACAGTAGTTAAAAGACATTTTTAATTGACTTAAGTAGAAGGCCATGTGTTTGATTTATATAGGCAATTACAATGAAATCGTATCCGACTGAAATCTCTCTTACGGCTTTGATTTGCTTGATGGGCACCATCAAAGGCACCGTATTGGCTCTGGTGCTGGAGAGGGGCAACCCTGAAGCCTGTTCTATATACTTGGATTCTAAGCTCTTAGCAGCTGTTTACTGTGTAAGAATTCTCTTCCCACTAGCCACTAATGCTTCTCTGAGCTGGTTAGAGATTTATCATGTTACATATTACCCCTTAACTGCATTTTTTTCTAGCTTGGAAGTTATAAATGACTTGCGCGATGCATGCAATTTAATTAGGCGTACTATCATAAATATTAATAAGTCTATTGATTATCATATTCAGCATACATTATTTTCGTTTTATTAATCTAGAAAATAATGAATTAAAGATAAGTCTACAATCTATTAGGTACTTTTCTAGATTTCACGTTTTGTTCTTTTACTTCACAAAGAAAAGCTTTAAAAACGTATAATACTCTTCTTTATTTCTGTAGAATATTAATTAATATTGTATATATTTGTTATTGCTGTTTTTACTATCCAAAAAAAGTCATGTAATTTTTTAAACATGTTTTTCTCTTGAAAAATAAAAATTTACATATATATATATATATATATATAGGTAGAGTCCTGATTTATATATGTTAATACAGGGAATAGTAAGCTCAGGGCTTGGTTACCACGTTCAAGGTGCCATAATGAAGGAGAGGGGGCCTGTTTTTGTGACTGCTTTTAATCCTTTGAGCATGGTCATCGTGGCTATTATGGGCTCCTTTTTCTTAGCCGAGATATAGCCCTTAGGAAGCTACTTGTCATTTTCTCTCCACATAACTTGCAAGCCTTAAAGAATATAATATTGAACTGTCACGTAGAGATGCCACTAAAGTTATTGCATGTTTGTAGGATTATTGGAGCAATTGTCATTGTCATTGGCCTTTATCTAGTTCTGTGGGGCAAGAGCAAAGATCAAACTTTGTCAAGTTCAGAAGGCAGCAACAAGGCTGCAACATCAAGTCATGATCACCAATGGTTAAGATGAATGGTGGAGCACTTGGGACTTTGAATAAAGATATTGATGTAGAATCCACTGCTGGCCTGGGTCAGGAATGTGTAAAAACAGCAAAGAGTCCATGAATCTCTTTAAAGCTAGGAATTAAGAAGTAATTATGTTGTGCGTTAATTAACTGAATAATTAGTTTTTATTAGAGATTAAATCTCTTTTACCAATTATTATTAGTGTAACCCATCGTGGATTTTAGTGTAAATATATTTGGTTGATTTAAAGGGAAACCAAAATCTTTAAGTCTAAAAGTTTTAAATCATATGATTGTTTCTAGATTTCGAATCAAATGGTTCTCACATGAAATATATTAATATTCTCTATTTAGCTTACTTTGCTTGTTCGATTTTGTGTGTGGAGGTAGCTTGTTAGGTCTTGTTGGTTATATAAGGATAACATCTAATTATTTATTAGTTAACCAAAAAATAAGGAAAATTATTTTCACGAAATTATGAGATTTCTGATCAGAAGTAAAGAATAGCCACAACCATATATAATATGATTAGACAGTAGTAATTTGTACCAATAACTGCAAAAGACGCTCAACAATCTTCCAAATGATTCAGCCACTATCACAAATTTGTAACTTAATTTCAAAGTTGAGGCCACAGCACTTGACGGCTTCATTTGCAATTAATAAATCGATGATGATGGTCAACAAAGAGATTTCGTATTAGCCAGTAACAATTAATCCTTTTGATGTTTATACTTCATGAGGAATAAAGCTGCTGTATTTGCAGTTTTATCAAATATGCTTTTTGTTATCTAAGGAGTGTAGTTCAGTTTACCTGGTGATTTCTAATATTTCAAGGAAAAGGAAAAAGATCATAAATGGGGATGAAAGTTGTGTGAAAAATTATTATTTGTACATGTACATTATCCCACCTAATTGATCATATTGACGATAATCCGCTTATAGGCTCATCATGCTTATCCGCTTAGCATTACATGCACTTTATCTCTCGTAACAAACTGCTCTGTACATCGGGCTCATCTCCAAGGAGAGACTTTACTTTATAATGAACACTCTAAAACAAGACGTGTTGTTAAATTCTAATCTCCATCTATGCAAAATATATAAGCTATTTAATGAAAATGTTTCATCAATCTCTCTGCTAGCTATACAGTATTAAGATAAAAGAAAGAATGTCGACGGAGTCTGTTCAATCATTCTCTTTCGTGTTAGCCAGTAACAATTCATTTTTTTGTTGTTTATACTTCATGAGGAATAAAGCCGAAGAATCTAGTTCAGTTTATCTGGTGATTTCTTATATTTCAAGGAAAAGGAAAAAAATGCTAAATAGGGATGAAAGTTGTGTGAAACATAATTATTTTTTCATACACATGTACGTTATCCCACCTAATTCATATTGAAAATAATCCGCTTATCGGCTCATCATGCTTATCCTCTCAGCATTACATACACTTTTATCTCTTGTAACAAACTACTCTATACATCGGGCTCTTTTCCAAAGCATGGAAAAGAGTTTACTTTATAATTTACACTCTAAAACAAGATGTGTTGATAAATTCTAATATTCGTCCATGCTAAATATATAAGCTATTCAACGAAACTGTTTCATATTGCTCATAATTAATCTCTCTGCTATAGAGAATGGAGTCCACAACTCGACTGTTTAATCATGCAAAGCCATATTTGGCTATGACTCTAATGCAAGTTAGCTATTCATTAATCTATATTATTGAAAAGCATGCTCTGAATGAAAGATTGAGCCTACATGTGCTGGTAGCATACCATTCCCGAATTGTCATTGCTACAATTCTCATTACTCCTTCTGCCATTGTTTTAGAAAGGTGTGGTCTCTTTCTATCTTCCGTCACATTTTTTTTGTTTGAATGCTGAGGAAATTCTAATCTAAGATTAAGAGAGATAATATATGCTACCTTTCAGCAACGACCATTTGATATGCTACCTGTACATGTAGACTCAATCCTTTATTCAGAGCATGCTTTGCAATAATAGACATAAATGTATAGCTAAACTGCACTAGAATCACAGCCAAATATGGTTTCAACAATTGATACAGTCACAGCCAAATATGGCTTCTATAATTGATACTTTTGCATGAGTCTAACTGACTAGTTCATGTGTTAATTAAGATGGGGAGTGATATTTTTCTAAATTGTGAATAATGATCTTGTACTTTAATTTGTTTGCTATTATTAATTTGATCGAAGAAGTTAGTATCTGATACGTCTTTTTGACTTAGAGTTGAGTTTGAGATAGTAACTTAAAAAAAAGTCATGCTTTTAGTTTTATTTTTGAGTCATTTACGCATGGTGATGTTTGTGGGTATCATTGCTGTTAGGAAATTAACGTGAGAACAACAAATAACATAATGAAATAACAAAAATATAGGAAAAAATTATAAGCAAAAAAGAAGAATAATTCACTATAAAAAACAGAGTACAAAAGAAACAACGACTAGTTATCTCTTAGTCTCAATTAATATCACTTAAAAGTTTGTCGGTGATAAGGGACGATTTGTGTTGTGCTGTGTTGAATCGATGGAATGGAAGTGTTGTGTTGATAAGGGACGATTTGGATGTGTTTGTTGAGATCCATGGTCAAGACTACCCTCGGAGCTACGAACATAGTCTTCGGGCAAAGGACGTAGCCTACGGGCGTGGCCTACGGGCTGGGGGACCTGGCTGATGGTCTGTGTATGGAGGCGACTGCTTGTGGTTCTAAGGCCCAATGCGGTTGCAAGTGCGACTTTGATTACGAGAACAAACAATATGATTGCAGCTCTTTGAATTGCAGTCAAAGAATGTTTAATGGGAATGCTGAATTGGGTATCATTTGTAAGCCTGATCCTGTTAACAATGTTCCACTTAATCCAATTATATAAAATTTTCTAATTGATGGGCTATGCAAGAATGTTGCATTTCAGAGGGAGCGAAATTATCAGAAAATGGCAAGTTTAAACTTGGTTTTGAAAAGCCTCACTTGTCTCATTGATGCATTATGGAAAACAAGCTTATGTTTTGGTTATGTCTAGAGAAATGAAACTCCAAAAGCGGTCGAACTTCTTCATAAAATGGTAGAGAGAAATATTGTGCCAAATGTAGACACATTTTCCATAACTGTAGACTAGCTAGTTAAGGATGAAAAACTCGCGAAAGTCTTATTTGCTTCCATGATTTCCAATGAAGAGCCAATAAGAAGTAAAAATGATGAATATTGAGAAAGCAGCCATGTACTTTTGTAACTCTCTGATAACAACTTAAAATGAAATGTGAATATATTTACTCTAGTCCCAATTCTGATTGTATTCGAGTGAAACCTTCAATGTAGAGATGAGTTTGTTGAAATACTTTTGAGGACATTTTGATAACTTCCACTCAAAACTCTGATGAGAAGGATTGGATTAATTTGTATGAATAGTTGGTAGGTTTGTTGATAAGCATGAACATTAAGCAGTTTCGTATGGCATATAAAATGTAATGTCTTCGATGTCTGGACTGGATGTCTTTGAATAAACTCAAAATTTTACAAATCAAAAACAACAGTAAAGAAATCAAATGGTTATTTATCTTTTAATTAATTAGTTATTCACAAATCGACTTCTAGGATAGTCTTTATAATCAACTTGTGTTACTTATAACGAAAGATTCCAATTTGACGATTTTTCAATGCCATCCAAGGAATATGACCAAAGCAACCATGAAATTCTTAAAATTGTAAAGAAGATTCGTCACACACGAGCATATAATGCCAATAATTAACCATGCATGCATAAATAGATAACAAAAATGATGAAAGTTATAGATAACAAAAATGATGAAACAAACTTTCATCACAGTAACAAGACCTATTAAAAGATTGTTAAATATAGTTTGTCTCATCGGATATATACCTGCTCCTCTCTCCTACCTTAAAATCTCATGAGCTTTTGGTTATCATTATTGCCTCTTAAGCCATTGAATCAACGAAAGTTTTGCTTTAATCTGCATTTGCCTTGCTACTTCATTCCTTTTCTCATCACCTATGGCTCTTTCTTCACTCTCCAGTCTGGTCTAATAGAATTCAATGAAAAATAAATTGAAAGGATTAACATAATCCAAGGCCGAGGAAGTTGAAAGAAAACAACTACAACAATAATTACAGTCATCATCACTATTTTCAAACATTATTAAAGAAAGAAAGGAATGTGCCTATTTTCAAATAGTATTAAAGAAAGAAAGGAGAGCAGCACACGGACACTCATCCACCATTCATTTGTAAGTATCCCGTAGCCCAGCCCGTAGCTAATTCTAGATCGTAGCTCAACCCGTATCCAATTTTCTGGATCATAGCCCAGGCCATAGCCAAGATGCGCCTGTGGCCAAGGCATTTCCCCTAGCCATGTCCTTCAGCCCCTAGGCCACGCCCATTGCCCATGTCCCCCAGTCTGTACGCCATGCCCGTTGCCCAAAGACTACGGCCGTAGCCAATGTCAAGCTACGGTCGTAGTCTACGGACATGGAACTCAACACAAACTTCCCAACTGTCCCTTATCAACACTTCCATTCCATCGATTCAACACAACAGAACACAAATCATCCCTTATCACCAACAAATCTAATCCAATCCATTATCATCAACACAAAAATGAGAATACAAATATAAGAGAAAAAGAATGGGGAATTTACGTTATCTACGATTAAGTTTCCTTCGGCGACGTTTCCCGAGACGTATCCTCTCTCTCCGGTGACGAAGAAGAATGGCTTTTGATCGTCGCCGATTTCTAGGCGACCCTACTTTGCCGGATGGTTTCAATCAAGTGGAGGAGAGCAAATTTGAGTGCTCCTATTGCCGATTTCAAAAGTGGAGAGAAATGAGAGAGGAGTGGGAGAGACAAGAGAAATGGGGGAAACGAGGGGAAGATGAATGGGTTTTTAATGGCAGAGACATTCTCGTCCGTGGGTGTGAGGTTGCCAAAAGATGCTTACCTTTCCAGATGCGGAGATTTTTCTGATTAATTGGAGACCCAGTCACATTTTGAATTGCATCAAACAACATTTCCTGAGGAGTATTCTTCAGCTCTTGAACAACTGCATAGATGGTCTTCCCGTTCTCAAAGTATATGTGATTATTCGGGTGTTTGGTCTTGCAATTAGCATGACACTCGAACTCATAAGCATTTAAAGCCTTCATAATACAATTTCAACAACCCGTTAGGCGAAGAAACTTAAATTAAAGATTCATTAATTGACCACTAAAATGAAGCTGAAATGTATTGAGTTGCTAGCCTTGGTGAAGTTGCAGTCTTTGCAGCCACATAAATACCGAGTTCCTTTTATTGTTCCTTCAAGATTTTTCTGCCCAGAAAAAAAATTAATCCAGGTCAAAATAGTTACGGAGATATATCAATACTTCTTAAACTCATAATAAATATTAGCATAGGAAATAATATGCACCTAACGCGACGAAACATACTTGACAGGAACCCCATCAAGCATACCAGTTTGCAGGGAGCTTCTTATCATGCAAAGCTATTTTTGACCATGCTCTGAAGAAGTATTGAGCCTACATGTACAGGTAGATTCCCAAATGGTCGTTGCTGCAATTCTCATTACTTCTTCAGCCATTGTTTCAGAAACGTCGCATACATTATCTCTCTTCTTCAGCCATTGTTTCAGAAACGTAGCATACATTATCTCTTTTCTATCTTAATCTCCGTCACATTTTTGTGTATGAATGCTAAAGAAATTCTTAGATTAAGAGAGATAATATATGATACATTTCTTAAATAATGGCAAAAGGAGTAATGAGAATTGCAGCAACAACCATTCGATACGCTACCTGTACATGAGAGCATGCTTTGCAATGATAGACATAAATGCATAGCTGAACTGCATTAGAGTCACGGCCAAATATGGCTTTGCATGAATGAACAGCCAAGTTGTGGACTCCATCGATATTCTTTCTCTGCATTAGAGTCACGGCCAAATATGACTTTACATGAATGAACAGCCAAGTTGTGGACTCCATCGATATTCTTTCTCTTAATTCTATGTAGCAGAGAGATTGATTATGAGCAAGATGATACAGGTTTCATTTAATAGACTATATTTTGCATGAAAGAAGATTAGAGATTCATCAACATATCTTGTTTTAGAGTGTGAATTAAAGAAAGAGAAATAGAGATTGAAAAAATGAGAATTTCCCTTAATGAAGAAGATATGAATTTACAGAGGTTGATATGAACACAAAGTGTTCTTCCACAGGTAACAAGAAAGGAAATATAAGATATGGATGAGCTGTACAAACTGTGTTTTGTTTTGTTGCCTTTGAGAGTGCTATGAGCTGTATGCTTTGTTTTGGCAGTTTATCATGCATGATCAAAATTTCCAACATTGAAGGCTGAAGAACCCATCTGATCAAGATTGATAGAGAGATCAACAAAAAAGAAAAAAAAAAATTCAGAATCAAAAATGGCGTTAGCCTTCTTATGTCTCTGATGCCATAAAGAAAGAAAAAAAAGAGATTGAAAAAATGAGAATTTCCCTTAATGAAGAAGATGCACAGGTAACAAGAAAGGAAATAGAGAAGGGAAATATGGATGAGCTGTACAAGCCGTCCTAGTGTGAGCAACCAGCTTATTGTACCGTCAGTCAAATATAATTTCTCGAGAAAACATGTTGCATGAGCTTCACGCGGGATGAGCTGTACAACCTGTCCTAGTGTGTGAGCAACCAGCTTATTGTGCCGTTAGTCAAATATAATTTCTAGAGAAAACATGTTGCATGAGCTTCATGCAGCGCCATCGCAGCTGATCAAGAGAATGCATTTTGTCTTCCACAAACAACATAGAGGCACCTCTGGGTGCTTCAATCATACACATTAACAGAAGTTTACTTTTAACAGAGGATACATTGTCCAAAACCCAAAAAAAAAAAAAACATAATTAAA
>JANKKB010003299.1:3787-51570 GCA_026225775.1 Bursera palmeri
TTTTTTTCTTTGTGAGAACTGAAAGTGATAGGGAGGAGATGGATCCAGGAAGTATTGGTTTTAACACTGAAAGCCTTGTATACGGTTCTATTTTCTACTGGGCCTTGTGTATGCTGCTGCAGTCACGCCTCTTTTGCTTCCTTTCGTAATACTTTACTTTTGGCGTGCGTACTTGGTTTTCCGTCATCACTTAAAATGTTAATTGTTTTATTACAAAAAAGTTCGATTTAAATGATGATTTTCTTATGCGTGTGGTCATGTGGTTGTGAGTTAAATCAATCTAATTAAACCTACGAGATGGAGAAGCACAAAAATATATGTTGTCAAATGGTTTTGGTCCTAATGTTGTCAGGTTTTCAGTAAGAGCGATGCTATAGGCACAGATTTTATATCACAGGTATGATGTGATATGTATGAGTGATAATGTGAATATATTAATATTTATTATTTTGATTTTTATATATTTATCTTACTACTCATATGATATTATATCATTTGACATACAAAGTTGATATAGATTTTGAACCATTAACATTACTTTTTATTAATTGGTATAACAATCAAAAGTTTAAAAATTTTGATTTGTCTAGTTAAATTATTGACATGTGAGTTTATAGATATTTGATTAATGGGTTAACAGATCAATATCTTTTGTCTTATGGGACAACAGTTTGATTAGATAAATTATAATTTTTAAATTTTTATTTGNTTTTCTTTATACCCCTTAAGTTTGGTTATTTTCACAAACCCCCCTAATGTTTTCTTAAAAAACAATCAGTTACATACTTTTATGCTTTAAGATTTAAACTCTATTCCCCAATTGTGAGATTAATAAAAAAATAAATAGAAAACAATCAAACAAAAACACATACAGTGTTTACTCTCAATGTGAGAGTTATATCCTCTTTTGTCATTGCAAGTTTTGAATATGAAGAAAAAAGAAGATTACAAAGTCAATCACGCACTTTTCATTTATTACCTAATCTTTCAGCTTCCTATCTTAAACCTTTTTTTTTTTGATAATTGTAGATCATAAATGTTTTCGACCAAGAGTAAGAGGGCTGTGCAGTATTCTGGCCTGATGTCCATGGACGTGTCATATTTGCGTTGGTTGTATCACAGGTGCTTCTTATGGGCTTATAGCTTGTTTACTACAAAGGAAGCTGCTCAATCAACACTATTTCTTATTGCTTTTCCTGTATTCACCATATGGTTCCACAAAATATTCTGCAAAGGCTGTTATGAATCTGCTTTCGTTAAAAAACCATTAAAAGTCTCTGGTTTTTATGCATTGCAAATATGATGCTTTCACATGTCCTCCGTTGATTTTATTTTTTTAAACAAAATAAAAGATGATTCTCCTTCTTGAAGTTGACCAAAAATATTGTTTTCATTCTGGGTTTCAGGAAGCAACGACGAAGGATACTCTAGAACGCGCAAAGGAACAACCCTTAATTTGAAAGGATTTCTTAAGGAAGCATACATCCACCCAGTCTTCGAAGAGGCTGATGATGAAGTTTATGAATCAGACGCGGCAGAAAATGAAAGCGTTTTATACCCCACAAAACGCCAGAAACTCGCCTCTCCTCAGCAAAATTAGTTGCACAACTTTGCCCGAGGCTGTTGAAGAACATCCAGAGCCTTGATTCTATACAAGACAAATGGAATGAAGGAGAAGGGACCGATTAGAATTTTATATAATTTAATATCGATATAAATATTGATGATGCCATTGGATTATAACAGATCCATCATCGCTTATCATTTCAGTAATGGTTGATGGTGGAGGTGCCATTAGAGGCACTTCTTTGTTCTTATCATTTCAGTCATGCTTGATGTTGGAGGTGTCAATTGAGGCACTTAGTTGTTGGTGGTTGACAAAAGTTGTTGTTCAATCATAATATTTTAATTTTTAATTAAATAAATTATATTTTTTGTATTTATTAAATAATTAATTAATTTTAAAACTTTAATATCTATATCAGTTTTAGAAGTAGATGTGATTCTGGATTTTGTGGCGGTCAGTCGAAAGGTGGCTTCCATGATGAATACAGTTTCGTAATAAGAACGTTAAAATAAAATATGCGGCAGTCAAATACAATGACAAATATGCGGCAGTCAAATACAAATAAATTTCTGAATTAATTTCATATTTCTGCTTCTTGACATTGCAGCTTTCTTTTTTTGTCTCTCTTGCAAGACAATTAAAAGTTAATCCACAAGAGAGACTGACATTTTTTATTGGCGAAAACAGTGTACTACGCATTTAGTATGAACAAAACCAGGGGCGCCTCATCATCCAAACATCGCATTTTTCTTCCAACTCAACCACAGTTTTCATCTTTAAATCTGTCAGGTCTTCTTACCACTCAGCCGAAGAAAGCAGAAACGCAGGAAACAACTTCATCAGTTGGTCATCTTGAGAGGTAATCATTCTCAAATTTTATCTTTCTTTGCTTTGTCGATCGCAATTTCGATTTTGAATGGTAATCCAGTTTCAATTTGCTTGCTCAGTTTTAAATTTGATCAATGTATGCGTTTCCAATTTTGTTTCATCATAATGTATCTGTTAATCTTTTTTACGAGAATTAAAAAAAAAAAATCTGAATTAGGTGTGCATCGATTACGTACGGGGAAGGCGTGTGTAAAACATTTGTTCCTGGCTGCATGGAGGGGCCAGGTCATGCATGGTCCTGATTTTCCATGCAAAACGTAGCGTTTTGCATGTAATGTGATGGGTGCCCTACTGCCCTCTCAACCACAGCCACGTTACGGAAAAATCTATCACGTGCTATTCTTTTACTTTCCCGAGAAAAAAAAAAGAACATTATTCCCTAGTTGAAACGTGGCAATATTAGAATTAAAAATAATAAACAAAGACTATTTTTTATTTAAGTCAACAAGATCTACTGTTATTATAAGAATCATATAAATGCTATCCATAAATAAATTTTTATATTTATATCAACCATATCATTTTTAGAATAAATTTTACGATAAATTTAAAAAATATACCGATAAATAGATGTTTTCGGATCTTTTATCAACTATGCTGTCATTCCATTTCTTTGATAAGGAACAAAAGTTTCACTATTCTCTTTAAAGGCCAAAATGGGCTACTATATTGATAAAAGAGCCAAAAAAAATTCGCAAATAAATGCTAAAGGATTTCTGCCAACCGCACGAATGGCACCATTTTCAGACAAGCTTTGGAGTTCCAAAACATCTCCTTTTTCTTTGCCATCGAATATTTTATATTAACTAATATTTAGATTTTATTTTTTTTAAATTAATATTTTAATATAGTTGTATTAATTTAATTACTGACGTGGAAGTTTCAATATTTTCGCATTTTAATTTTTTTAAAAAAATAAAAATGACGGAAATCCGTTACGGATCGTAATTACTATTTAGACGCAATCACCCAATCCACTTAAATTCTGAAATCTGTTACTTCTTAATAAAGAAACAAGGAATTGCATGTAACGCGCCTACGGCCGCGTGGGATCATTATTTTTTTGCGCCCTTTCTGACCTGGCCTATGCCTATATATATATATAAAGAAACGAGTTTTGAGTCCTCCTTGTTAGGAATCATACCAAAAAAACGTGAACCAACGCAACTTCCATCTTTTTCAGATTCTCAATTCAATTGTTTACAATTTTATTTTTTTTCCTATTATTAAAACCTGAAAAGCTACGCATTCTATATACAGTTTGGACGATCAGAGTGGCAGTTTTGTTTCCTCAAAACAGTTGAATTCGTTGACGTTTACACGTCTCAGTTGTTGACTTGGAGTCAGGTCAGTTTACTCTATCTCTCTCCCACTCTTGATTGAATCGTTTCTTCTCTGCATTTGTTTCTGTGTCAGTTTCTCTGTTTTCCGAGGTTTTGGATGAGAGTCTGGTCTGTGTGTATTGCAATTGTATTTTAGCTATGTTGACTTAGGTCAACGGAATGTTTGGTTTGGTTTCTTGTTCGTTGCTTTAGATAGTGCGGTAATGTATTCTTATCTGCTCTCTTTGGATTCTGTTTGTTTCCCGGGAAAGTATTTCATGACTGAGAGATTGGTTTTTGTGTGGAATGAAACGTTATTTGAAACGATTTCAAGGCGAATTCTTGTTCGAATTTTATCAAATTTATCGAAAAATTCTGGCGGGGATTTTTCGCAAGGAAGAAGAAAAAAGGGGGTTCTGAATTGTGATTTGCCGATTCTGATTGGATGCGAAATATGAGAATTATGGAACCTCGATTTTTGATGAAGTATGCATAAAATTGGTGGTCAAATAATAATAATTATTTTTTTTGTGTGTTTTATCTGCAGTGTGAATGGCTGCTATGATCGTAAAACGAGAAGGGCTCAACCAATTCACTGATGATAAAATGCAGCAGAGAATTCGAGGAGCCCCAGACATCTCCTGGCTTCGAAAAAAGAGAAGAGTTCCGGGATTTCTCTGCCGTGAAAGGACAAAGGAAACTGCAAAAGAGATGGAGAAACACAATGTGAGACCATCCCCGATGAGATCGAAGTTTTCGTCGAAGAAACGAAAGGTAAATCAAGAATGTGGGTTCTCCGACCGTAAGAGAATTCCAAAGAGACCTCGACGTGGCTTGAACAAGAACGTTTGTTCCGAAGATGAGTTGGAATCTGATGGTGAAACGATGGCTCTGATGAGAATCAGAGACCGTCAGAGATCTAGAAGTTCTGATGTTGCAGTGAATAAAACAAGTCCAAAAACTGCCAAGGAAGAAAGTTGGAAGAATAGCAGCATGAAGAATTCTAATTCTTCGTCGTCGCAGTCATCATCTTCTTCGAGCTCATCCTCTTCGGTTGTGAAGAGTGACAATTGTAACAACAATAGATGCACAACAAGGAATGTAAAGGTAATATATCTATCATTCCTATTCTTATGCTCTCTTGGTTTATTTTTTAATTTTTTCACCTTTTCAGTGTTTTACTAACTGAAGGGTGTGTTAGAATTCATTCATCAAGCAGGCCAAAGAATCAGAGCGATTGAAATGTCATCAGTGTCTGAAAAATGAGCGCAGAATTGTCGTCCCTTGCAGAAAATGTGGATGCAAAGTGTACTGTATCCAATGTATCAAGCAATGGTAAAATTGTAACTCAGAGAATCAAATTTTTTTTTTTTCATTTGTCTTTTTCAATAATTTAATTAATTTTTTTTTTTGGGGGGAATAATAGGTATCCTCAGATGTCAGAAGAAGATGTAGCAGAGCAATGCCCATTTTGTCGTAGAAATTGCAACTGCAGCGTATGCTTGCACACTAGTGGGTTGATTAAGGTTTGTTTTTTATCTTCTTTCTTTTACCTGTCTATTTCTGTTTCTGGGATAATCTGAAGAAACAACCTCAGTAAGTTACCCAACCCATCTAACGACACCAAAAAGAAGCTACATCAGCTAAGTCATCTAACAGTAATCCGCATCAAGAATTCTGTAGAGATGTGTCCCTCCTTGAGACAGAATTCCTTACATGCTTTTTTTTTTTTCTAACCTTTTATGTGTAAGATTTCCACCCATATTGTTTCCTGATGAGATATGAAAACCGGGCCCTTTTTGCCATAACTGATTTGTGGGAATTTTCATTCTTTATGTCCATACCTGCCTCTGTGAATTCGCCAGCTAATTATAATATGCTCTGAGATTCAGATTTCCACACAATATATTTGTTCAGTTGATCTATATTATATCCTAGGAGCCCTTTTGGTTTTCTAATGAGCTAGCTTTAGAGTCTTGGTCTTTAACCAGTTAAATTTATTTTTTTTTTCTCCACAGTGCGCTTTAGGGTTGATTTGTTACTGATGGCTGATAATTAAGCAAACTGATTTACTTCTTATGGTGTATTCTCAGTAAGTATTTATAAAAAGAATACCTTGAAATTCGTCTAACAAGTATGCATGGTAATTTCTACCCTTCAGACTTCAAAGAGGAACATCACTGATTATGAAAAGGTTCAGCACCTGCATTACTTGATTGAGTTACTGCTCCCTTATTTGAGACAAATTCGTGAGGAACAAACTCAGGAGATTGAGATCGAGGCGATCATACAAGGTGAGTAAGTTTCCAGCTTTAATAAGAGTTCTTTTGATGCTAAAAAAGGTTATTTATTTATTTAAATTTTTATATGCATAGGGTTGCATTTGTCAGAGGTTGACATATCAGAGACAATTTGTGGTAATGACGAGCGTATGTATTGGTAAGCATCTCTTTCTATGGTTGAGTGAAAAACTTGTAATTGTTTGTATTATTTTGAAAAATCTAATTTGTTAGTTTTGGGGTTTAACCAGCAATCATTGTGCGACTTCTATTGTTGATCTTCACCGAAGCTGCTCGAATTGTTCTTATGAGCTCTGTCTCAGTTGTTGTCAAGAAATTCGTGAGGGAAGACTTTCAAGCCGTGCTGAACTGAAGTTTCAGTATATCAACAGAGGTTACAACTACATGCATGGGGGAGATCCTCTGCCAGAATCTTGCCTTTCTGGATCATCCCATGATCATGTTGAGTCTCCAGTTCCATGGAATGCCAACGATGATGGAAGTATTCCTTGTCCTCCAAACACAGAGGGTGGTTGTGGTGATTGTGTGCTGGAGCTGAAGCGTATTCTTCCAGATGGATGGATTTCAGATTTGGAGGAGGAGGCTAAAAATTTATTGGGAACACTGAGAACCAAATTCACAAATTTGCAATGCAGCTGTTCTGAAACATGCACAGAGAAGTTATGTAGAGCCTCTTCTAGAGAAGGATCTGATGACAATTTCTTGTATTATCCATCATCATCAGACATTCAAGAGGAAGAATTTTTGCGCTTTCAAAAGCACTGGGTTAAAGGTCAACCCATTATAGTTCGGGATGTGCTTGATAAGGTGACTGGTTTGAGCTGGGAGCCAATGGTCATGTGGCGTGCATTATGTGAAAATGTGGATGCATCAGTCAGTTCTAAGATGTCAGAAGTGAAGGCTATTGATTGCTTGGCTGGTTGTGAGGTTTTATTTCAAACATCCTTCTTGGATTTTGTTTTGATTTTCAAACATAAAAATTTTGGATGAAACAATCTGCTTGACATGATGAGCACAAGATCATCAGCTGCTATATTAGTTCTAGGGATAAAAAAAAAAAAGTTTATCCCATCATTCTCATACTATTGTTTATGTCCTAATATCTCACCAACTGGTTCAAATTCTATTGTCGTTGTATTATATCTATATGAATCTCACTTTAATAGTAGCCTGCAGAACTCATGCCATATTTTATGGTGGCTATGAATCACAAGTTGCAACATCCTTGGATATAGGATTTCCTACTCTAGATGTGTCTTGAATTTTTTTTATTTTTTTTTATTTTTTTTTTTGCTCTATGTACTTTTTCAAATGCTAAAGCTGGCTAAAATTGCAGGTGGAGATTAGTACTCGCCGATTTTTCCAAGGTTACACGGCAGGAAGAACATATGAAAACTTCTGGCCTGAAATGCTCAAACTAAAGGACTGGCCTCCATCTGACAAGTTCGAGGATCTTTTGCCACGCCACTGTGATGAGTTTATAAGTGCATTGCCTTTTCAAGAATACAGTGACCCTAAGGCTGGTATCCTCAACCTTGCAGTTAAGTTACCATCCGGTGTATTGAAACCAGACTTGGGTCCAAAAACATATATTGCTTATGGGTTTGCCGAAGAAATTGGCAGAGGGGACTCTGTAACGAAGCTTCATTGTGATATGTCAGATGCGGTATGTCTTTAAAATCTAACTTGTATTCTGATATGATGTCTATGATGTGTAAATTGGTGGGCTACTTGCGCGGAGAAGATCATATATTTGTTGACAAGACTTTTTTATTTTAATATTTATAGATGAAGGAATCGAGAGCAATTTGAAAGCTTGAAAAATTTCGTTGTCAGTCAAATCAGTTGATGCCCATTTCTGGACTCGAACAAGGAATTAATTTTCAATTTGATGGTCCAAATTGTATAATTGTCAATTTTTTTGACCTGATTTAGTGAACATACTGGTTTGTCTTATTAGTTTATACCTTATTATACTGGCTAGTACAACCTCCTTTTACTTTTTTTTTTTTCTCAATTATTTTTTTGACGAAATGTTGATGGCTGTAGGTGAATATTTTGACCCATACAGCAGAAGTAATGATAACAGAAGAGCAGCGTTCTGCAGTTCAAAGTTTGAAAAATGAACACAGTGCACAAGATCTAAGGGAAAGGCTTGTGCAAAAGAGGGTGGATTGCGTTGAAGAACTTGGTGGAGGCAGCATCGGTAATAATAATCGCGAGACTGATGCCTCAGAAATTAAAGGTTTAGAAATGTCTTCCACTAGAATTGAAGGAGACCTTTTTGATGATGAGAAAGGAGGAATTACGTCTCATTGTACCCCAGAGAGGATAAATGAATCAGGTGGTGCATTATGGGATATTTTCAGGAGGGAGGATGTTCCCAAGTTAGAGGCATATCTTAGAAAGCACTTCAGAGAATTCAGGCATACTTATTGTTCACCAGTAGAACAGGTAGAAATTTCAATTTCACTTCAGCATGTCATATGGGCGCAATTTTTCTAATGTTTATATGCTTGTTTATGATCTCAGGTCTGTCATCCAATTCATGACCAGTGTTTTTATTTAAATTCGGAGCATAAAAGGAAGTTGAAAGAAGAATTTGGTTAGTGTATACCATGGCAATGACATACATTTTCTTTTACTACATGGATAGCTCATCTGTTGACATGTTTGTTATGCAATTTCCAGGAATTGAGCCCTGGACATTTGAACAAAGACTTGGAGAGGCTGTATTTATTCCAGCTGGATGCCCACACCAAGTTAGGAATCTCAAGGTAAGAAATTCCTCATCACCTTATTTGATTTGCCTTTCTTCACTAGCAAAAAACTTGGGCTTGTTGTTCTAGTTATCTGATTGATTCAATTTGTGCATTCAGTCATGTACGAAAGTCGCCGTGGACTTCGTTTCTCCTGAAAACGTCCAAGCGTGCTTGCGCTTAACTAAAGAGTTCAGACTTCTGCCAAAGAACCACAGGGCCAGAGAAGACAAGCTTGAAGTAATACCTCTTTGTATTTTGCATGATGTGATGCGTTTATATTCTTCATTTTTCTTTTTTCTTCTCCTAAGCCCTCTTTTTCTTGGTGTGCAGATTAAGAAAATGATATTCTATGCAGTTGAGCAAGCAGTTAAAGATGCAAAGAGTTTGCTGTTAGCGTTAACAGCACCGAATTGATCTCGGAAAGTGGAAACTACTTCAGTTAGGACCCTTGATCACTAACAAAATTGTTCTTCGGCTTTCGCTAGGCAAATGCTCGGCCTAATTGCCGATTTTAGGCTAATGCTAAATTTTGATATAGTCGCATGGGCACAGCTTAATGGGTATTTTGGTGACAAGTCCTTTATTTAGCTTCTTCAAGTAAAGTGTAGAGCTTATAAGACTAAATTTGATTGAAAGAAATAGTTTATACTACATTTAATACAAATAGAGTTTATAGAAATATATAAGTTTTTGGTAGTTTTGGCCTTTGTTAGAAGTTGTAACTGTAAATTTCTGCAAGAAATATTTTGTTATAAAAGAAAATAAAGAAACAAAAAAGTGTTTTTGATAATTGTTTGTTAAGAAAAAAAAAAAACTCATAAAGAAAGAGTTTATTGAAAAAGTTAAAGCAAATATAATGTAAGAAAGCAACAATAGTCTACCACTTCAACATGTCCTCTCCTAACTAGATACTAAATAACACTACATGTTGAAATTTGATCCATTAAGATAATTTACCTTTTGACTTAATTTAAGTAATAAGTATAAAATGATATTATATATATAATTAAAGGCTCCGGATACTATTTGATAGCCATTAAGTTGACATAAAAAAACAATATAAATTGTAGTAAATCAAATGTTATCAAGAAGTATGTGAAATTAAGTTATATAGATATTAAAGCGAATTAAAAATTTAAGAAAAGTAAATTAAAGATTTAAAATTTGTAATAAATGATACGATAATCACTCACTCAAAGATTTTGTATCACATCAAGTTGTATAAGTTAAGTTGTATAATTTGGTTATATACGTGGTATTATGTATAAGACAAACTAAAATTAACATCTATAGAATAAATAAAACATATGAAATATAAAAATCATGTTTTAGTTTTTGAAAAGTTTTAGATCTAAGGTTGATTAGTCCAAAAACACTTCAATACTTAATAAGCAAACAAAGGTGTTAAGTAAAGTGTCAAGTAGGCAACCTTGCCCACCTCTTGATTTCTTAGTCAAAATGAAATAAATTATCTGTAATAAATAAGATAATGCTAAAGATTCAAATCCTAAAATTTCTCAATTCTGGTCAAAGGTGCTTATTCAATCTAATAAGTACATTAGACCTGATAGAATTCTTTTGTTGTATCGAAACTATTGTCAATCCAAACCATTTCATCAATAAAATGTGACCAATTAACCAACTAATAAAACTTTTACAGAAAACATCATGTTGTTGCATCGAAACATATAAACGTTGACTAATACGGCTAACATTGAATTTAGTAAAATAAAATAGTTGAATAATTGAAAAATGAGATTATTCAGGAATAACCACTGAATGAGATTACTTGGTTAGTTCATAAAAAGCTTTATAACTTTTAATTAGTTAAAAAAAATTAGAGTTTGACCAAATTTCAAAATACACTTCAAAACTTTTATTATTATTTTCCCTTATAATTTAAATTTTCTATTATTATTATCATGAGCAATACTAAAATTAAAAAGTTGTATCTCAATACATCACATTTTTTAATTATATATATAACACATTGAAAAAAAAAATTATGGTTGAGAAAACTAAAAAAATTGGACTATAAATTTATATCCCAAACTTTATAAGAATAAAGTAATTAAGATTTGGACTTATTAAATAAAGTTGCCTTGTTAATTAAAAAAAAAAAAAAAGTCAATGGAGGGGTACTAAGATTATATCAATTTTATTTTAAAACAATATCATTCCCCTCTTCTCATAGATTTGATCTTTTTAACTTTTTTTTTTTTTTTTAAATCCTATTTTACAAATCTTCTTTTTAACTACATCTTCCAAGTGAAAAACTTTTCTATACAAAATTTTGATGCATTCAGTTAAAAAGTCAATCTCTCTCAAGAATTTATGTGAACTTTAAGTCACCCAAACAATAACATACCTGATTGTGATGAATGGCTTTCGGCGGCTACCAGTCGAAGGACAGCTTTTCATTATGCTCTAGGCTCTCCAAAAGAAAAGGAGAGGAAGAGGAAAGAATGGGAGACCCAGGTGGCTAGGGTTTTTAGATCACTTCAAAATTTAGGTTATAATGAAACACAATTCCTATGAGAGAAGAATTTATAAGGAGAGAAGTTAAAAGGTTGTTAGTCTAGAGATGGTCAAGCCCATATTGTAGTACACAGGCTGGAGAAAAATATAGACTAGGTTGGCCCATTAAAGGTCTAACTTTTAATCATCTGTAATTGCAACAGGTAGTTGATAGTTGTTTATTGAGTAATTATTATTGACCACCTCTACATTTTTCTCTTTTTTCACTCATATGAGACGTTTGCCATTTTTCTTTTTTCTCATATTTAAGTTTTAAAAAAATCTCTTTTCAAGTCCTCCAGATAACAATTCTATTAGTTAATATCCATTAACCTCTATATTTTAATAAATTTATTATTTTGTCCCTACTAAAATATATAAAAAAATTACTTGATTTTTAAAAGACAATATTAAATTAAATTATCAAATTACCTTAACAAATATTAATACATATTAAAATTACTTTTTCATGGACAATATTAACACATATTGGTATTTATTTCAAGAGTTATTTGATCATTTAACTTAATATTGTCATTGAAAAATTAGTTATTTTTTATGTGTTAATAAAGATAAAATGATAAATTTATTGGAATATGAAGGTTAATAGATGTTAACTAACAGAATTTTTAACTGGAGGACTTGAGAAGAGATTTTTTCGAAACTTAAGGATGAGAGAAAAGAAAAATGGTAAATGTCCCATATGAGTAAAAAAAAAAAAGAGGAAAAAGTAGGGGTGGTCAATGATAATTACTCGTTGTTTATTATACCTAAACTAATGATGAAAAATATTATTGAGTTAGTACGAAAAATATTATTTTATAATTTTTTTTGGACCTTTAGATTTTTAGATTTGAATAGATGGATGGTTGTAAAATAGTATTAGAATTTTAAATTAATAGTTTTAATTAATGGATAATTAAATTTTTTAGTATACAACTTTTCTATTTTTTGTAAGACTACTTGTCTAGAATAATTTTAGCTATTAATAAGAGTATGCTATGCGTTCTAACTTTGCATATAAACTTCTGTATACAAGGTGATGTGGCATAACTTTTTCACTCATATGTCATTCATCCTCATTTATATTTCACTATTCTATTTATTTCGTGATACATCAGTTTGTATACAAAATTATTCAATCTCATATTATCATATTGATAATATCTAAATGGAGATATTAAAAAGTAAAAAAAAAAAATCCATTATTATTGTATATTCCTTGAAAATAATTTGAAAATAGTTTACAAACGAAAACAACCTCTCTAAAGCATAAAACTTCTTCTGCGACAAGCTATGTCATACGATAATCCAACGAGGATGAGAATATAAGAAAGACTCCTTGACATTTAGGAATCATGCTTGATCACATAAAATTATAGCCAATTTCACGATCCAATTTCAAAATAATATTTAGTTCATGATTTATACCCAACATGTTAATATGAATAATTCTATACATACAATCAATTATTAGATGGATGATCACCAAAATATTTATTGTAACTTATCTAATTTGTTATTTTTTTTAGTAAGGGTCAGGTTATTATGACTTAATTTTTTTGACCTAATTTTAAACACTTTTGATAGCCAATGATTTACTATAATCTATGGGTGAGAAAGGGAAGTTAACAATTAGTTTTTTTAATGCCAACTCAGTAACTCTTTTCACATTTAGATTAGAAAAGTAAAAAATTATTAATTAATGTATGAAATTAAGTAAAAAAAAAATTAAGTCATAATATCCACAACCTTTCAATAATCCAATGATATACTTTTTTATATCATGATTGTCAATTTTTGTATATATAACTTTTGATATTTTACTGATAATTTGTTAAGTTAGTTTGTTAACGGTTGTATCTATAATATTATTATTTATTTCAAAGTTTTATTAAATAAGAATTGAAATAATAAATGTAATTTTAATATATTTTGATGTAATAAAATGACACATTTGATAAAGGCGCCATTACCAAGCCTTTGAATTCGGTTGTATATATAGTATTATTATCGGGGTAAATACATAGACATCCCCGATGTTTGGTCTAAGTAACAATCTCACCCCTATTATTAATAAAGTAATATAGACACCCCTAGAATTGGAAAACATGGGGGTCTTAATACATAAAAATAGGGGTCTTAATGTTACTTAAAATATCAAAATGTGGGTCTTTATGTTACTTTACGAATAACAGGGGTAAATTTATTACTTAGACCAAACCTTGGGGGTGTCTATGTATTTACCCTATTATTGTCGAGACTAAACAGTGTATGGGTATAAAGAGTAGGATCCAATTCTCGTTAAAGAAGCCTAATCCGAGACGCCATCTGCTGGGATGGTAAACAAACAGTTGTAAGCCCAAGCCCAAGGTCAAGCCCAAGCCCGAAATCAAAACATCGAGAGAACAGCTGATCAGTTTACTTTGAGCGCCAACATAACCACATTATCTCCTCAACAAGTGCCACTTCAATCCACCACCAGTCTCCGCTCTCTACTCTCTCTCAGTTTCATGCCCCAAAAAAAACAATGAACACACAACTCATTCATGTCCAACCATTACTTCCTCAGTCTTTTCATCTTCCAAACCCTCCAATTTTCTTATCCTCACAACAGCTTCACCATAAAAAGATTGTAACTTTTTCTGTAAAGAAAAGCAGCCGCTTTAGACATTGTGCTGGCCGTTTTAGAGGGAGTAAAGTGAGGAGCTCAGTTCAGGAGAAGCCGAGAGAAAAGCAGCAGCAGCAGCAAGTGGTTAAGCGGGCTTATCCATATCACGAGATTGAGCCGAAATGGCAGAGTTTTTGGGAAAAGAATCGAACTTTTAGAACCCCAGATGAAATTGACACTTCTAAACCCAAGTTCTATGTTCTTGACATGTTCCCTTATCCCAGGTCCCTCTCTCTCGCTCTCTCTCTCCTTGCGTATATGTGTGTGTGAGCAATTAAGTATGTTGCATGAAAAGACTCAGTTTTTTAGTGTGTGTGTGTGTATGTGATGTGCTATGCAATTGTTGTTAGCAACTGGGGAAGTATGAATATTGGCGTAAGTTGAATTTTTGGGGGTTAAGTTCGGTTTATTGGTTGCTTCTTGTGATTTTTGTTAGTTGAGGTGATGTGATGTGTTAAGTAATGATGCTTGGTCTAGTAGCTATGATTTTTATTCTTTCAATTTTCTGTAGTCTCATTATGCTGAGGTTTATTAAGATTTTGTGTGGGTTTGATGGTTGTTGCAGTGGAGCTGGGTTACATGTGGGCCATCCACTGGGATATACGGCCACAGATATTCTTGCTAGGTTAAAACGTATGCAAGGTTACAATGTTTTGCATCCAATGGGATGGGATGCATTTGGGTTGCCTGCTGAGCAATATGCGATTGAGGTTTGCTATCCTGCTTTGATGCTATATTGTCTAAATCTCTGTGCATAATAATGACGGTTATTCTCATTTGTTGATTGCTTGCTATATGGGCAGACAGGAACTCACCCAAAAATCACAACATTGAGGAACATTAATCGCTTCCGTACCCAGGTAATATGTTCCTTATTTATCCAACTAATGTATGATTGCTGTGTCTATGTGGGCTATCATCATTCATCAATTGGAATCAAATTTCCTATCATGATTTTATAACTCAGCGCAATTGTTTTTACTTTTTGGTGGTTGCTGTGACTTTTTCAAATGTTGATATCTCATTACTTTGCAGCTCAAGTCATTAGGTTTCTCTTATGATTGGGACCGTGAATTCTCTACGATAGAACCAGATTATTATAAATGGACCCAATGGATATTTCTTCAACTACTAAAGAGAGGATTGGCATACCAGGTATATTATTGTCTATAGTTCTCAAATATTTATGTGCATTTTGACAAGAAATATGATGTGGTGGTGTAATTTCAATTTAGGCTGAAGTGCCCGTCAATTGGTGTCCTGCTCTTGGCACTGTCTTAGCTAATGAGGAGGTGGTGGATGGTGTTAGTGAGCGTGGGGGTCATCCGGTTATAAGAAAGGTATGCTGGTTTGATGATTTGTTTTATTTTCTAATATGTATGCCCAAGCTCTGGTAACCTGCTCTTGTTTCTATTGTTTGAATGGTTCTATAATTTTACAGTGTCATTGTTTATTACCAAGCAGCCAATGAGGCAATGGATGCTCAAGATTACTGCATATGCTGATCGTCTTCTTGAAGATTTAGATGACCTGGACTGGCCTGAAAGTGTAAAGGAAATGCAAAGGAACTGGATAGGGAGGTCAGAAGGGGGTGAGATGGACTTTTATGTTCTCGACAGTGATGGACAGGAAAGAGACATAAAAATTACCGTTTATACAACCAGGCCTGATACAATATTCGGAGCAACGTAAGTTTCTTACAGTTTATTCTTATTTTCTGCAGTTGATAGAATTCCATGCATTAATTGTACCATATTTCATCATGGATTATAATTTATCATTTTCAGCTGTTTGTATGCAGATATTTAGTTCTAGCGCCGGAGCATTTCCTGTTGTCATCATTAGTATCCACAGCACAGAGCAAATATGTATGTTCCTCTCTTTCCCTGCCCAATTTTGCCTGAAAGGTTTCTAACCATGGGTTCTTATAAGAAAATAATTCCTGAGCACAGGTGGAGGAATACAAAGACCTTGCTTCAAGAAAGAGTGATCTTGAGAGGACTGAGCTTCAAAAGGAAAAAACTGGGGTCTTCACTGGTTGTTATGCAAGAAATCCAGCAAATTGCGAAGCAATCCCAATATGGGTTGCAGATTATGTCTTAGGGAGGTGTGTTTGACTTTATGTTTCATGTCTTTTGTTTATTAGTTGGCCGATGATGCTATCATAATCTGTGTCATCCAGCTGTGGGTCTTATCATTAAAGTGAACCACATTTACTAAAGATATTAACTTGTTATGCAATTTTGTGTTGCTAAATCACTGATAAATATTTATCGAGTTTTGTCAACATGAGTGAAGTGTTTTTTTCCGGTTCAGTTATGGAACGGGTGCTATTATGGCTGTGCCGGCCCATGATGCTCGTGACTATGAGTTTGCTTTGAAGTACGATATTCCATTTCGTTGGGTTGTGAGGCCAAATGATGAAAGTTGCGCTGGAAATGGGAAGGCTTATGCTGGTGAAGGCACTGTCATAAATTCCTCAAATGGAACAATGGGTCTTGACATTGATGGCTTGACTTCCAAGGAAGCTGCCTCTAAAGTTATTGGGTGGGCTGAGAAAACTGGAAAAGGAAAGAAAAAGGTGCTTTCTGGTGTGTGGGTCTTCGGGGTGTGTGTGTGTTTTTATTTATTTTTTTATGGATTATTATATATTTTTTTGGCAGCTTTGGTGAGATTGTTGGCTGTTATCATCTTTGATAATTTAGTATTAATTTGCATTGGTGCCTGCCTATTTTCAGGTCAATTACAAGCTCAGGGACTGGCTTTTTGCTAGACAACGCTACTGGGGGGAACCTATTCCTGTTGTTTTCATGGATGACAGTGGTGAGAGTTTTCCTCTTCATGAAACTGAATTGCCTCTTACGCTACCTGAGTTGGATGATTTCACTCCCACTGGGACAGGGGAACCACCATTAGCAAAAGCAGTGTCTTGGGTATACATTTGTCCCCTTTTTTGTGGATATTTTTTTTTTTTTTTAAATATCCATGCCTGGATGGTTGAGTGATGTGCCTTATATCACATAACTTTCTAAATTTGTCTTGATATGCCAAACAATTTAAGTAATTAGCTTAAAATGATTGTGAATCATCAATATTTTTCTAAAAATTGCTTTTATTAACAGAGGATAGTGGTCTTCTGCTATTTGAACAAAAGATTTGTTTATTTAATTTTTTGATGCAATCTAGAAGTCAAAACGGTATATGACAGAACAATTTCCTACTGGATGGTAACATTTTTGCATACTGAGAAAACATGGGGGAACAAATTAAAATTGAGAGTATTTTTAATGGTCTAGGTTAGTTGGGCTATGCCAGGATTTCCACTTTTTCTTTCCTTTTCTGGTACTGACTTCCATATAAGCTAAACTAGAGGACTGAACTTTTAGCATGAGGCCCATGAAACACCTGTATCAGTGTCTTGCTTTGCAACAATTGAATTTCATCTTTGAAGGCAGACAATTTATTTTCCAGCTTCAGGAGAATCTTTTCGGCTATAATATCCTTATTGTCTTTAAATTGCAATATAAGTGTCAAACCGTAGGGCAAGTCTTTTGGAACTCTATATAAACTAGTTCTATGATAATATTAGTCTTTGATAGCTCTGTTACAGTCTCTTCCCATCTCTTTGCACTCCCGGTCTAAAGTTTTTGCATGTATTATTGCTAACGTTGTCTTCTATGCTTTCATGGTTATTTTCAGGTTAAAACCACAGATCCTTTATCTGGAAAACCTGCTACACGAGAAACAAGCACCATGCCACAGTGGGCTGGTTCTTGCTGGTAATTGCACTCGTTATTACCTTCACTAGTTGAGTTTTATTAGTCCATGTCTCTCTATGGGTTTTCTTTTTTCTTTTTCAATAATTTTTCTGTAGGCTCTTCTTTTGTTTTCCTTTTCAGACAGAAACATTGAGCTGTTGTAAATCTATATATTCTTCCTTCTGAACAGTAATTTTATTACACCCACAAAGTTTCCCTATTGTCTTTTATTCATATGGCAATTAGAATACACATTCCCTATTCAACTTCCCACATTTAATCAAATAGTGATGTCTTTCTGAACCCCCTTCTCCTTTCTATAGAGGACAAAAGTTTTTAGACGGGTGAAACAATTTGAAAGTCACTCTGCTGGACCTGTTGTATGGTCATGAAAGATGAGTGAGCTGTAAGTATCTTGAATTGCTGATCATAGAAATCCATTATACTCACAGTGAAGGCAGTAATTGATAATAATTCAACATGACATTCTCTTTGTGATAAATATCATTCATTGATTTTCCTTTTCTCATTGCGAGTTACATCTATGGTTTAATTATTATTATTATTGATAATTGTGTAGTTAGACTAAATTGAAGTGTCACTACACTATTACATTTGTAACATTTCCTGATGAGCAGATGCTGGACCTTCTGCTTTTTCAAATACAGGTACTAAATAAGCAGTTTCTTTGATAACTGAATCTTTATACTTTCCTATCCATTTCAGGTACTATTTGAGATTTATGGACCCAAAAAATTCCAAAGAATTAGTTGATAAGACAAAAGAAAGGTGAGAGCAGCCAACTCAAAATTTTTCCCTTAATATTTTTAAGGAACGAACTTGTCTAGGAGACTTTTAGCCTCCAAATGATTAAATTAAAAAATTTTTTCTGTGCAGTTATCGGTTTTTGGTCTCATAGATTTTTTATGCACATCTTACCCGCAGGTACTGGGGTCCAGTTGATGTGTATGTGGGTGGTGCTGAACATGCCGTTCTCCACTTACTTTACTCTAGATTCTGGCACAAGGTTGGTGAATGGTCAGGAATTAATTAGTTTCAGTTTTTACCCACAGCACTGTTAATAAAATTGTTTAATTTATCACAATTGAGTCAATTCATATGCTAGTGTCAGGGATTATCATTGCTGTCCTTATTCCTCGTTGTCTAAGATAAGAAAATTTATGCTTTTCTATTGAGGGAGATACTTTCTAGAGTTGGGAACTTTATCGAATTTTTGTGAACATAAGGCTTAGACTTAGGGATATTTGTTTTGGCTTAATGATCCAAAAATCAAGTGAAGGGTGACTGATTTCTAGCTTTCAAGAGAGTTTTTGTGAGTCATGCAACAAATAAAATTGACAGTGAGCTGCATACATCAAATTAACTGGTTGTCCATTTTTATATTTTATATTGCTGCATTTCTATTATACAATCTGATCTTTTCAGGTTCTTTACGACATTGGCGTGGTGTCAACCATTGAGCCCTTCAAGTGTGTCATAAACCAGGGGATTATCCTTGGGGAAGTAAGAATTGTTACTGTGCTTGTATAGGTAATACTTCTTTATTGGATATTTCTGATGTTTGAGGTTGCAGGTTCAATATATGGCTTATAGAGACGCGGATGGAAAATATGTATCTGCAGACTCCATGGATATGTCGGGCGAATATCAGCAGGAAAGCATTTCTGAGGAGAACGTATGTGTTCTTACAAGTGTCAATATATTTTCTCTTTCATCGCATGTTCACTGCTTTTGGAATAAGGCTATTATTTTTATATTCATGTTAATTTTTAACCAAATCTCATTTTGCTAATGTAGGTCCTCAAATCAGGGGACTCTTTTGTGCTGAAAGACAATCCAGACATACGATTAATTGCTCGTGCTCATAAAATGAGTAAAAGTAGGGGAAATGTTGTCAATCCTGATGATGTTGTCTCAGAGTATGGTGCAGATTCTCTTCGCTTATATGAAATGTTCATGGGGCCATTTAGGTAAACTCTTATGTCCTTTATTTTAAGTATCTTAGTAAGGAGGGGGCACAAACAGATATATTTTCTGACCTTACATACTATTGCTATTGACTGCCGTGTGATCACAGAGACTCCAAAACTTGGAATACAAGTGGTATTGAAGGTGTACATCGATTTTTGGGAAGAATTTGGAGGCTGATAGTTGGTTCACCTTTACCCAATGGTACATTCAGAGATGGTAGTGTGGTAACTGATAAGGAACCAACTCTGGAACAACTCCGTTCTCTACATAAATGCATAGCGAAGGTATCTAATCATTAGAAATATATGTTCTCTTTGTGAATAATCAATTATTTTAGTTGTTTTCTTTTTAATTTTCTTGATAGAATGCAATTTAGATGCATATCAATCTAGATTGTGCTTCTTGTGACTTTTGAGTTCCTTAATAAAAGCTTGGGCTAAAAGACTTGGCATCATACTACAATATCTAATGCCTTACGAAATTGTGAAAGGGTGCTTCATTTGTATTGAAGTCATCCATGGAACGTACCGATATAGAATTCTAATATAAATCTCTAATTAAAACTAGATTGTATTTCCAGGTTACAGAGGAAATTGAAGGGACTCGGTTCAACACTGGTATATCTGCAATGATGGAGTTCATTAATGCGGCATATAAGGTTTTATCTTTGAATGTTCTTCAACTCAAATTCTAGTTTCTTCTTTTTCCAATAACTTTAGTTTTTTGGCTAGTAGTTAAGTTTGAGGGAAGGTCCGTCAACCTATTATGGTTTGTTTGAAAAGAGTGCTTTGGAAATTTCAGTTAAAGATTAGATTAATGTTCAATTTTTATGATTTTTCTTCGCCTAGGAGTTTAGTTGAGTTAGAAGATCAGTTTTCTTGACTCTGTAATATACTTCTTTCTGTCAAGGAGGGTGTCATGTATGGTAAAAAGTGTATTTTGTATTGCTTTAAGAAAGATGCGCTATCAATTCTATTATCCATTTCTGGCACTTCTGCATACAATTCCTTAGCAATTATAAACTGTTACATCACTTATTCAATGTTATTTGATGAGTTGAAGAATGCTTCCTCCCTCTCCTAATCTGTTCCAATATCAACTTCTTGTTTGTTAATTAATTTCATCTGTTCTCTGTTATGACATTTCAGTGGGATAAACATCCGAGAGCAATTATTGAACCATTTGTTCTGTTGCTTTCACCATACGCACCCCACATGGCAGAGGAACTTTGGTTTCGACTGGGACATTCAAATTCATTGGCATACGAGTCCTTTCCCATGGTAAATAATTGTTTCTTTCATGATATTGTGCATGACTTATGCTTTACAATGCATTCTCTTTTGTATCTTATTGTTACCCCATATTCATGAAGTACTTGTAGTGCTATATTCCATGTTTGGATGCTGTTACGATGAAACTGTAAATGTATATTACTTGTATTAATTTCTAATAATCTTGAAATTGGTACCATTCAGAAATTAACTTGGCTTTTAAGGTTATAAAGAGAGATGGACTTATTACTCAGTGGTAACTAATTTTTTTCATTTGTCGTACTAAATTGCAGGCAGATCCTGCTTACTTGAAGGACTCTAGCATAGTCCTACCAATTCAGATCAATGGCAAGACCAGAGGTACTATTCAGGTTGAAGAAGGATGTTCCGAGGAGGAAGCTTTCAAATTAGCATCCCTAGATGAGAAACTCTCCAAGTATGTTGATGGGAAATCAATCAAGAAAAGAATTTATGTTCCTGGAAAGATCTTGAACATAATTTTGGACCGTCAAAACGTCAAGGTGGGAGCCAAATAGTTGCCGCTGAGCATCATCTTGGGTTGAGAAACACAGTTATGGGTTTACGCTGTGCCGGTCAATTTAATATGTGTCACTATTCAATGGAAAGCATGCACATATCAAGGGGGAAGAAGCAAGTATGCAGTTGGCATTTTCATTTTCAGCCTGGAAGTCATGCTGCTACCGATAAAATTTTTCCTGCTAATTTGACATACAGTCATAGGAATGTGTTAAGGTAGATGATAGGTCTGCTAAGAAGGGACATTTTCCAGTGGCAGCTATATAGCAAACGGAGTTGGGCAGAAAATTTTTCATATGAAAGGGGAGCTAGAGCCGCTGCTTGAATGCGTGCCACCAAAGCAAAGCTCATTTATCACCCATTACTTGAGTTCTTGATGTATGTAATGTAGCATATTCAAATAACATGTAGATCTCAAGTATCTAGAGGAGATGCATCTGTTTGTTGTACATTGTGCTACTCACAAAGCTTAATTGGCACATTTTAGTTGCATGCCCATCAATTTTGTATTCAAAGAATTTGGAAAATGCGACCATCTAATATTATTATATGGTTGTAAATTTATCATTATTTATGGCAATTATTAACTTGAAAGTTGTATGATGAATAGTAAATTTTCATTTTTCCAAATGTTGAATGAAGATGAAAACAATGTATCATCTTTTTCAGGCTTCCTTTGACCTGTTTCTTTCTGTTACTTTCCTTCACTAATCATTCTCTGATAACCCAAGTTACCCCTCAACCATCACTCCCTCTCCCTTCCCCCATTTATCAAAAAGTTCTTGTTATATGCTTATCTTTACTCAAATTGATGTGATATTGATACATGTCAATTTGTCATCCTTTTGTTTATCAAATTTTAGAGTGTCTAGAGAGAGAGAACCAAAAAAAAAAAAAAAACACTACCCAACTATTGAATTGTCAAATTATAATCACCATGTTTAATTTTTTTTTTTTTACATTATAATTACTTTTGAAATCACTCGTTTAATTATGGTTGTTTTTTATTAACCAAAAGAACAGTAAATGAATGGATAAAATTACAATCAAATCAATGTCGGGGCAAATCCTTCACTATGCTTGACCATATCACACAAACTCTTAATCATGCCATCATCATTCTTGAAATCAAACAACAACTTCCAGCTTTTTTCCTTTGATTGATTTTCCTCTACTCAACATCAACTCCATTCATTCATTCCACCTGCACCCCACCAACACCCCACTTCGGCCTATGCCATACGCCGCCGTTTCACTCTTCCTCCTTTCTCTGACCTCCGCAACACGCCCACTAAACCACGCACAGTTTCACACTCACTTTCTACAAGATTTTAAATCACAAACACAACACAACACCACAGATGCTTTCTCTCTCTCTCGACCAGTCTCCATCTCACCCTTCAAATGTAAAGAAAAAAAAAAGTTCTTTTTTTATTTTATTCTATCATTAAAAAACATTTTTTTATTCTTTTTTATCTTTTATATGAAATGAAAAACGGTTCATTGTTGAGAATTGTTGAACTTGCTTTATCTTTGAAGGAGGAACTGCAACAAGTATGACAAAGAAAGCTGCTGCACCGTCACAGGCACCCCACTTGCTCTGGCTGAGCTGGAAGCTCCTGATCTTCCTCTGCGTCTCCCTCTCTCTTGTGGCTCTTTATCGTCTTCACTTTCAATACGATATCTCCTCGTCCTACACGCCTCACTTTTCTCGCCCGAGATCTCGGCTTTCTCACACTAGTTTCAATGGTCCCCCGAAGATCGCTTTTTTGTTCCTTGTTCGCCGTGAGATCCCACTCGACTTTCTCTGGGATAGCTTCTTCCAGGTTTCATACAACTTTAAAAAATTTTTTTTTTTGTTTTTGTTTGTATATATCTCGCAGTTTCTGGGGTTAAACGAGCTCTTTTTGAATTGTTGCAGAATGGTGACGTGGGGAATTTTTCGATTTATGTGCACTCGGCGCCGGGGTTTGTTTTGGATGAGTCAACGACGAGGTCAAAGTTCTTTTACGGTCGCCAATTGCGTAACAGCATTCAGGTGGTGATGATCATGTCCGTTTGGTTGCTGAGAAAACAGAAGAAAATATGATAAAAAATATATATATTTTTAAAAAAGATTTACAAATTTTAGTTTTAAATAAGGAATTGTAATGAAAATGATAGTTTTGATCTTGAATTGAGTTTCTTAGAAACAATGAGTTTGTGGTATATCTTCTGAGTGAAGCATTGACGTGCTGTGGACGTATGTCAGGTGGCTTGGGGGGAAGCTAGTATGATTGCAGCTGAGAGGTTGTTACTTGATGCTGCTTTAGAGGATCCCGCAAATCAAAGATTTGTCCTTGTTTCTGACAGGTTTTTTTTTTTTTTAAATTATATTATCTGATTTATTTGTTTTTTTAAGAGAAATTGATTTGACAATGGCTTATATATTTGGCTTTTGTTTTTGTGTATTGCAGTTGTGTACCCCTGTACAATTTTACGTATATATACAACTATCTAATGGCTTCTCCAAGAAGTTTTGTGGACAGGTAGATGGAGGACTTTGATTCTTGAGGTGCAAAGCATTCATTATTTGCATATGGTTTAAGATCAATAGAAGTTTTATGCTTCGATGAGTATTCATCACTTTGAGGTGTTCGTAGTGCTTCTTGAAGAAATCCGAAAGCTGATAATTATTTTGTTACTTTTGTGTTTGTAGCTTTCTTGACCTTGATGGGAAGGAAGGCCGCTACAACCCAAAAATGTCATCAATCATACCAAAGAAAAAATGGCGGAAGGGATCCCAGGTTATATTTATCAGTCTTCTGGTTTCATGATTACATAATTTAGAATTGGATGTGCATTTGTACTTGCACCAAAGCATAGTTCATCCTCTCACTTAGATTGATCTGTTGCAGTGGATCTCTTTGGTGCGAAGCCATGCAGAAGTCATTGCAGATGATGAGATCATTTTTCCAGTCTTTAGGAAACTTTGCAAGGTATGCAGTTGATTATTTTTCTGTCTTAATCTTGACAGAGTGATATTCACAATTTTTTTAATTATCACTGTCTACTATTTTCATGTAAAATGGGGCTAGCAGCATTATTGCTTTTGGCTGTCTGAGCCTTCTTTAATGTGAATTGCTGAACAACCAATGATTTTAGTTTTCCGTACTTTTATCTAATGAACTAAATAGCAAATTTATGCTAATTTTAGCATAAACTACATCTAGACAAATTTTCGTAGCTGCTTAATTTTGTTTTAATTTTTTTGTATTTAAGCCTTTTTTGTTATCGCTGATTAATGGCATGTCCTGTCTTGTTTTACTAAAATGACATGTATAGGCATGACACATGCATGCTCTTCACTGGTTACGATGAAGCAAATTGTAGTACTTCTGAATTATACAGGGACTAAAATGACATGTATTTCTTCTGAATTATACAGGGACTAATTTTCTTATTCTCTCTCTACAGCGACGCCCACCTGTAGATGTCAGCAAGGGAAAACTTAATAATGTAAGACATGCATCCTTTATTTATATTATGAATGAGATTGTCTGCCAGAACTTTACACATTTCATCTGTTGCTTTAAATATTATTTTTGTATTTTGTTTCATTCATTGTTCTTAATACTATCTTAATGCTATCTTTATGATCAATCTGCGGATAGTTTAAAGATTTTGGGCTTAAGTTCATTAATTAAAAGGCTAAAATGCTTAGATTAAAATGTTTCTTTCCTAATACCACTGATCTATAGTCTATTTCGCTTTCAGATGACTGATATATATTTCTATTTTGCTGTTAATGCTAAATACAGAAACTTCAAAAGCAGCACAATTGCATTCCAGATGAACACTACGTGCCGACACTGCTTGCAGTAAGCAACAACCTTGTCAATCTTTCTTAATTTTTTAAATACGTTGTGGTGGTTCTTCCTGGCAATATTTTCATTTGATTTCACTCTTTCCTGTATTATTGACATGTTGTTGTGTTTATGACGCTATATGACGTTGTTTTTGCTGGTATCGTTGTTAGTTACTTTTTCTTTACATCCTCTACTTAGATGAGTGAGCTTGAAGGTGAACTTGAACGTAGAACTTTGACATATACACATTGGAATCAGTCTGCAACAAAGATGGAGAATAAAGGCTGGCATCCTACTACATTCAGCTATGCAAACGCTGGCCCTAAACAAATTAAGGAAATAAAGGTTCTTATTTTATTGCACTTCTCTTATTGTTGCTTTTCCGTTACCTGTGAGGGATTATGAGATGGATCGTCCTGATATGTGAATCTTAAGAAATTATTCTTCATCTTTTTTTTTTTTTTTTTAAATAAGTGTAAAAAATGGTTTTATTGCCCAATCCTTGGTCTTTCCTATTGCTTTATTTTACTTCTCTATTGTACGCATCAATTGTAAAATTCATTAATGTGACTATATGCTAACAAGGTGCAGTGGGTCATTGTGTTTTTAAGTTTTTGGCTCAAATCTTAATAAAAAGGTATATCAGAAATTGGAGTCTTCATGAACTTGCAGAGTGCTTGGATCCTGATCACAAACTATTAATTAGGCACACCAGTCAATGATGTTATTATGGGCTTTCATTTCTTTGTTCTTCTTTATGCTGATTTTGGAGTCCATTGATTTAGGTTTTCTTTCCATTTTATACTTACTGTTTCTTTTTTTTTTTCCATATTTGGCAAAATTGAACAGCTTATAAACCATATATACTATGGGACGGAATTTCGGACAGAGTGGTGTCGTACTAATTCCACATTGGTTCCCTGCTTTCTATTTGCAAGGAAGTTTTCTCATGGAGCTGCCATGCGCCTTCTGAGTGAGGAAGTGGTTGGCCCCTTTGATGCCTCTGCATTATTGGACTCATCTGGATGATCTTTGATTGGTAATCATCTCATACAGCTCTCTTAACTTCGACTGACCCACTTCAAATCATAATTTGGGTAGCCAGCGGGTAGCCCGTTGAAGTTTTACTTGATACACCACAGGATCATATACGTAGAAGAATTTTGATATTAAGACAACCTAAACGAGATATAGCAACTAATTCTTAAAGAATATAAGTTGGAGGAACAGCAAACTTTGCAGAGATTTGGAATGTCATCTTTACTATCCTTCGTGGAGATTCTTCAAAGAGTTAATCTAATTGTATCTTTCTAGCACTCTGATCGATCACATTCTTACGTGTAATGCTTGTTATCAGAGTACAGAATTGCAAATAGTATTAAGTAATTCTTACTATTGTTTTGAATATCCTTGATGTAGAGAGGGATTTACCAAAATAATCTTAACAATAGCCAAAATATTTTTGTTGCTGTTGCATTGTATATTTACATTTTAGTTTCCTTTTATTCGTTGCTAAGGCAAATATAACCTGTTTGGAAGCCTTTTATGACTCCGTGTGACTTAAATTTAATTCTAAAGTGACTTAAATGGGGGGACAAATTTATCTGACGAAATGTTTTGTTTTTTTATCATTATAAAGTCTGTGATTTCAACTGCTCACCCTATAGTTTTATCACCATCAAGTGAATCTGTTGAGGTTCTCTGATAGAAAGCTGCTCTGCAGACCTTTTAAATTGACTGATAATTGAGTGAAAAAGGAGAAAAAAAGAAAGGATCTATCTGCTAATGGGAAGAAAATTTGTATAAATATCAATAGATTAAAGTGTGACAATATAATAAGCAACTGATTTTGTGTTTATACATTTCTCTTGTTTACTCGGTTGCATATACTCCTTACCTCACCCTTTGTGTTGGTGAGAACATCTGCTACAGATAATTTAATGAACGCAGAGGAGAAAACGTGGAAAAAGTAGTTCTTATCAGCGGCAAACCGATTGACAATGGATGCAGTGCGAGGATCAGTAGGGATGCTGGAGTCAACACCAAACAAACCCTTCCCCATCATAATATCTTTGTAGTACTGGTTATCAAAAACCACAGGTGTCAAGTCATTGGGCACAACTGTGAGATTTGTCAAAGGAATTTCAGTCGGGCATTGAAGTCTCAATAAAAGTTTAAAGACTTGGTTCATCTGGTCTCCAGGGTGTGGATCATACAGTCTTCCAACTATGTTTATGCAATGCCCAACTCCTATTGTATGTGCACCTGCATCAAAGCAAGTCATTCTTGTTGACAGTTCCTTTTCTTGGAAAAAAGACAGGCTAGAGGCTACAAGTTTATATATTTACCTAGAGCATTACCTAGGATGGCGACCGATTCTTCAATGTTCATTCCTTTGGACATGAAGATATGAAGTAATTGATCAACTGTTATTCCTGGAGAGGGTAGATGAATGTCAGCTTGTCGGTGACTACAAGTGGTGGAGTCTTTTCGTCCAAGAGGAATCTGAATTTGGGGCCCTCCGGAGAGTGCCACTGCTTCCTTGGCAGCTAAAGCAATTATGTCTGCACAAGATACCTGCCCTGGACACTCAGCTTCTAGTATAGTTTTGATGTGTTGAATCTTTTCTCGGTGTCTTATACCAAAGTTCTTTGAGGAAACCATTTCAGAATCATGAGTCAAGCCTTCGGAATCAAGCAAGATAGATGCATCACAACCCTAAATCATAAAAATGCAAAACCCTTAGCCTAATGAAAAACAAAATATTAATAAAGAAAATGGCCAGTAGGGTTACCTGGACTTGGCAGTCATGAAACATTAGCCTGAGAAAAGCTGCTGGTGCTGAGGCATCCAGGAAAAAAATGCTTAGCACCTCTTTCTTCAAAATGGCTTCCAAGTTTGGACATGAATGTTTGTAGTAGTCATAAGCAAGTTTAGCTTCAGCAACTCCTGCCGAAACGCCAACCACCGCAATCAATGATGCTAAATAAAGCAACAAAGAACGACTTCTCATTTCCCTTGTAAGCACAAGTGAATGGCAAACTTTACTAATAAATGTGAAAATATAGCACAGGATATCTATATATGTACTTTGGAGTGAGAACGAGATCTTGGAAGCTTTGTCAACATCCATAAAAGCAACTACTTTAATAACCCCTGATAAACTGACAAAACCGACAGCGTGACAAGTGGTTGCACCATGCATTCATTATAGTAATTTAATCTCTATGCATCTTAATCTTTTTCTCATTTTCCCATTTGGTACAAAATGAGAGAAGCACGGCTCTTTAAAGGGATTTTGAATTGAGAATCACAACAATTTACAAACGTATATATACTTCATATTTTCTCCAAGTAAGTCATGAATCATCCCAAAGACTGGACGGCTAAGCCTAAGCTAACACAATTTACATCAAAATACGGTTAAAATAACGATATATAACTTTTACGGAAGCTAGTTTTTCACATGCCCTCCAACATGTGATCTTAGTCGATGTGAAGTCTTTGAGAATATTTGGAACAAAAGTTGGCCCTAGCTCAAGTCCCAACTGCGCAGAAACTTTGGTTGACAAAAGTAACATTGGAGCCTTATCTTTTTTGTATAAAGAAATGTTTTGTTTCACGATCCTTCTGCCCATGCAAACAGCAAACCCGTGCTCATACCGACTGGACTAGATTCTCCTGCACCCAAGGCAGTGCAAAATCGTATGAGTTATGTTTAATATATGTAAAAGCAATGCGATCAGTGTGATTAAACATTGCTTCTTCTGGCAGCCTGTCAATGATGCTACGTGAAAACATCATTCTGCAAGCAGGTTTTCTATCAGTTGCACACTTGCACTTCAACATTTTCAATTTCCAGCATACTAAATGGAAGGTTGCAAATTAGTTGGTCGTTGGACATTTTGTCGGTCATGAAGGAGTCTCTTTGTCCACAAAGATTGTTCTGTGGAGAGTAATTGCATGTGTTATCATTTAATTTGCCAACATGCAACCGCTTTCTTCTTATAGCTGCTAGACTAATAAGAGTTTTAAATGAGGAATTAGGTGTGCAATGATTCTGGTTTAGGGTGGTAAAAATATAATGGGAAACTACTTAGCATTTACTTGGTTAGAAGTGATTTTCTGGTACTTTTGCAGTTCTAGTTTATGAATTAGAGAAGGGAAATCTTACATTAAAATGACATGGAAGAGCTGCCTCCAACCAACAGTGAAAGAAGATGCCTGTATTTCTGTTTGGTCAACATTAATACAGGAGTGAATAGATACATTTGATGAGAGAAAAAAGACGAAGTCACAGGATGAAAACAAGAAGGCGTAAGCATGTGCAAGTAAGCCCCGCTACAGCTCGACATTCTGATGATATGATAGTCGTACCTACCAATGCCCCAGCACTAATATGAAGCAGCAGGTACATGTATGATGTGCCAACGATTGCTTGTTTGTAGTTCCCCACCTTATTAACGATAGAACCACGTTTCACCAGAGATTAGACCTCCGGGATATCCATTTATCCATTTAGCATTAAAAAAAATCAGTGAGTTATCGATCGTAAATTGCATCCATGTGTCAACGACACTGTTAGTTGTCTGCCAGCGCACAAGCAGAATACCCAAGTTGCTTACTTTCAGTATTGATCAGAATTCAGAACCGAAAGCTCTCTGTTTTCATTTGTCATGACAACTGACAAGAATCAACGAATGATGAATCCCAATCCCGTAGCCAGTTTACGGGGAATGTCCTATACAAAGTTGTATGTCCCTCGTAGGCATTTAATTTTTTCGAAGAGCTCAAACCTTCTTTCTGAATGCATTCAAGCTGTTGCATAAAGAACTAATCAGGATATATCAGCAATTGAACTGATGTTCATTTTCCTCATTTCCCTATCCAAGTTTTTTAATAAAAATATCAGTTCTTTAAACTGGGAATGAGAACTGTGATCCACAAAAAATGTTGTGATCACCCCATGTAACTCAATAAAACTCCATCCAGGGAGTTTTCTCAGACCAAGAGACCTCATTAGGGTCCATGCTTTGCCCACACCATCCCATCTATCCAGTGCAGCATAGCAGTGTGCTACCTGAACATAATTTCCAGCGTTTGCAGGCCTCAACGAGAGAACATCATTGGCGATAATCTTACCAAGTTCCGTTTTACCGAAGGTGCGACAAGCATCAAGGAGTATGCCTAAAACATCCACTCTGGGGTCTGAGAAATTCCTCTTATATAAGTTGTACGCCTCCTCTACCCCACCAGCTCGACAAAGCATATCAATGATACATGCACGATGTTCAAGTTCAGGTTCAATCCCAAAATCTCTAGACATTGATTCTAATATGCTCAAACCATGATGAACAAACCCACTATGACTACATGCAGAGAGAACAGCAAGGAAAATCACATTGTTAGGCTCAATCCCAGTACGCAAAAACTCTTCGTACATCTTCAAAGCAGTCTCTCCTTTGCCATGGGAACCATATCCAAATATTATCGTGCTCCATGAGACCAAATCCTGTTGTTGCATCCTGTCAAAACACTTCTGAGCAGCATCTAAGTCCCCGCATTTGCAGTACATGTCAACCAGAGCAGTATTAATCAAGATGGACGGTCCCAGGCAAATCCTAATAACAAAGTTGTGGATCCACTTTCCCTGGTGAAGTGCCCCAATGGAAGCACAGGCTTGGAGGAGGGAAACAACCGTTATCGAGTCAGGTCTTTGAAGGGATGTCCTCATTTTCGTGAAGAGGTTTAACGCCTTTGAGAAATGACTGTTCTGAGCATATCCGGCAATTATTGCATTCCAGGAAACCAAATCTCTTTTACCCATGCTATCAAAAACAGCACAACTCTGCGCCGGTTGACCACATTTCGCATACATGGTGACAAGGGAGTTTTGGGCTGGGATGTCTAGTGTCATTCCTTGCCTTATAATGTATCCATGAATTGACGTCCCTAAATCTAAGCAATCCAATTGTGCACAAGCTGAAAGAGCACTAGCTATGGTGGCATTAGATGGCTTAACTCTTGATTTCAACATCTCATAGAAGACTAATAGTGCCTTATCTGCATAATCATTCTGCACAAGCCCTGATATCATTGCCGACCACAAAACCACATCCTTATTAAGTATCCGTTCAAAAATCCGAAAAGCAATATCAACATCCCCACACTTCAAATACATAACCATACTCGATGTTACAACATGTGCATCCAAGCTAAATCCAGCTCTTATTATTTGTCCATGCACCAACTTTCCCAATTCAAGATCATTTTCTACCGTATTTGCGGACAGCAGAGCTCCAAATGTCTGCTGATCAGGCTCTACACCTTCAATCCTCATTCTATACAAAAGCCGTAATGTTTCTCTAACATCACCAACTTGGGCATACCCTGAAATCAGAGAATTCCAAGAAATTAAATCCCTTTTATCCATTAATTCAAACAAGTCCCTCGCATCATCAACACTCCCGCATTTGCTATACACATTAATAATGGAATTAACCAAAGCTATATCAATCTCGAAACCGTACAAAACAACGCAACAATGCAAACACTGGACATGTTTAAGCTCCAAAACTCCACGTACCAGCTCTAACAAAGTCACTACACTAGGCTCAATCCCACGTAACCTCATTGCATTAAACATGCAAAACGACATTTTTACATCACCCGAACGGGAATAACACCCAACAATTGCAGTCCAAGGAACCACGTCTCTTTCAGGCATCAAGTCGAACACTTTCCGCGCGTGGTTTGTGTGACAAAACCTCGCGTAGAAGTTGATCAAAGAAGAAGAAACGTAAGGATCCGAAGAGAACCCATTAACGATTATGTGTTGATGTAACAAGAGACCCAGTGAGAAGAGGTTTAGCGAAGTGCAACATTTTAGGAGACTAGTGAAGGTGTGGGCGTCTGGTGGAGGGTTGGCCATGAACATGGAGACGGTTAAAACGAATTCACGGTGTGAGTTTTGAGAAGAGAGGCTTTTAGTAAGCGAAGTGAAGAGTGATGATTTGAGCTTGTTCATAATTCATATCCTAGTTTAACTCCATTACAGGATTAAGAAGAGGCTGAACAGCCTGAGCAAACTTCCTCGTTATTAATGTCGTCTTGCATGTATTTGTTTTTTTTCTTAATGGTTGAACGACATGTGGCATGTAGACCATCTTTCGGACGACATGCCGTCTTTCTGTATCGTTTGCAAATACAAGTAATAAGCTACTAACCACACATTAGTAGACCCAGCTATGTATTTTGCAACTGTGAAGTGTACAGTATAACAAATGAAATTTATTTAAATCAGATCAGAGTAAGGGGAGCCACTCTCGTGTCCAACAATAAAAAAGGGAATAATATGATGAATCTAATCTATACTTGGTGCATTAAAGATGAATACAAGAAGCAAAAATAGATTAAATTAAGCGTAATTCTAGTTCTTCTTTGGATATTCCCTCGGCCCGAATATCGTCGATCCAATTCTGACATTGGTACTACCCATTTCAATCTGCAAAACCATAAAACTCGTCATTAGTTGTGCAACTCTTGCCAATCGTGGCTGATCAGAAAGACACATCTCGTCTTCCTTACCGCTAGCTCAAAGTCCCCAGACATGCCCATTGATAGTTCACATTGCTCTTCTGGTATTCCAATTGCCTTGCAAACCTCGCTTCTGCAGTTTGCTAATGTCTGATTACAAGACAAAATTATCAGTCGATTTTGTTTCTTCAAAGCACATGGAAGAAAAGAAAGGAGAGAGCAAAATGAATGTGAATGAAATTAAATTTAATTATTACCTTGAAGTTCTCTGGAGTTGATGTATAATCCAGCATTCCTATTGTCATGAGACCGCAAAACTCAAGGTTTGGGCAGCTTTGACTAACATATTGTGCAAGTTCCACGCATTCTGAGGGCTCAACACCAGATTTTGCTACAACAGAGCAGACACCAAACAACAGCTCAGAACTATTATCAACTAGTAGATCAACCACTTAATCAAGTGAAATTTTATATTTTATAATTTAAATGATATTTACATAAAGGGAATTCAGATTTTAGTGAATACTGAAATGCTTATCACAACTAGGAGATAGAAGCAGTATTTAAAAAAAAAAAAATAGTTATACATTTTCACATCCCAGAGAAATGTCACTCATAAAATTTGGTAAGAGAGATGTACTATCGCATTGCAAGGAAATCTATATGGGTATGACAAATCCTTTGGTGTCATTTGAGAAATAACAAGCTCCCCGATTAAATATTTATAATGTTTGCATGAGAAACTACATTAATAACTCACTAAACTAAACCAAGAGGAAGCAGTATTCAATGGATAATACGACACCATTTAATATCAATATTAAGGGCATAATCTAAGTGACAAGCACGTTTCACACTAGACTGGAGGAGAAGAGCTAGAGGCAAAATAGATAGCTAATTGCATGGATTGGAGAACCGATTACATTATCTCTGTTGCCTCCATAGATGAGAATTGAATATTCAATTATCAGGCCATGAAAATTGTGAAAAAACAACAGCCCTTCAACAATGTTCAAGTACTTATAAATATAATGATTTTAAGAACAAAATGGTGCAAAAGTGAACAAAGCAAGATCATTGTCGACAAACTTCATTACAACTTAAAAGTAATCATACCAACGTCAGTTGCTATCTTTTTTTTTAAAAAAAAAAAAACTTATGATTAGAAGGCAATATTTATAAAGTTAGACGACAGATAATGCCATAGTTTCAGGATTAAATATACTGATTGACTTACATTCTTCTCCACTAGTATTAACTTGGACCAGAACCTTTAATGGCTTTCTTCCAAGACTTGAAACCATACGATTAAGACGATCTGCAATCTGCAGAACAGAACAAGATGTAGTGAAACAAATTGAGACAGCAACCAAAGGGCTTACCAAGGCACTCAATTCATTGAACAAGTCAGTAGTTTCCACTACGTCTTACTCAAGTCTCTAAAATATTAAATAAAAAGCAAATGAAAGCAGCACAAACTCAACTTTTACGACATCATAAGATAAAAGAACAAAACTTTTCTTAGAGAAAAAAAACTCAACTTGGCAAAAGGATTACCTTCTGGTCATCTACAGTTTCTACCATTGCAAGGTTTGGTACACTAGCTGCACAAATAGCAGAAGTCTATAATCAAAAGGAAAACCAAATTTCTTCCTCTATCAAGAGGTGAAAGTTATGTAAAATGAAGTGGAAATAAAGAAAACCAAAAGCTTTATTACTGAGTAAAGCTTTCACTTTATTGCTCTGTAAATTTCCAATAAAATGCCACTCGATATCCTCTGGAAGCTGCAGGTTCAAATCCAGCTAACAAAGTCAAAAACTTTCCTTCACAATAAACACAAAACCAAACATCGAACTGTTTACGTTATCATCTCAAGCTTAAATGAATTTTCAAACAATAATAAAATAAAATGTTTCTGCCAATAAAACCTAAAATCACGCAAAATCAACATAAAGAGGACCTGAGGAGCTTTCTCGACGAGTTCTTGAACGTAATTTTCACCAAAGGTTCGATGGCCGGCATCGTAGACTTGGCGGACGAGAGATACCGGCTTGGTCTTGCTCACGGCAACGATTCGGACCCGGTCCGGCCCGCGACCAGACCGTTCGGCCGCTTGGCGAACTCTTTGGATCACAGAACGTAGCGCCGCCGCAGCGACACCGTCTGTGGCTGCTGATGACGCGGCCATGCCTTCTGTGTTCTCTTCTCCTCTTTTCCTGCTCACTGGTTCCAGAATGCTCATGCCTCTAGCTTCTCTCTTCCACTACCGCTCAGATTGCGCCAAAACGACGCGTTTATAGCTATAACGAAACGACAAAGCGTTTAATTCATTTTTAGCAATAGGTATGTTTTATTGTTCAAAATTAGTTTTATTTTGATAATTTAAATTTTAATGACAATATTGGAGAAATAAATAATTAGTTTGTCAATTCAATTGCTTCAAAATGGACAGAAAGGAATTAAATAATTGGAGAACTGTTCAAATTTAATTATTTGGGTGGACAAATTCTCTCAAAGGCGATATATATTAATTATAATATATTTATACATAAATTATGGGAGAATATATAAATAAAAATGAAAGCAAAATCAGTTGGAATTGTAAATGTTATTGTCAAATGCCATTTGCTGGTGAATTCTAGACTTGATGATCCATCTATGGAGCTCGAATGCAACAGCAAGAGAAGCTAAAGCTGCAAGTAGTCCCACATAAAGCCATTTCCATTTTTCATGTGCATGTACATGACTGATGACATGTATGATCCCTTCAAATATATTTGCTATGCTTAGAGCAATTACTGTGTACCCCATCACATGATGGTATCTCTGCCAACACTTGCGACATCCATCTTCTCTTCTTGGTTGCAGCAAAGTGGTCAACATCTGAAACATGCATAAAATTAAACAGCAAATATTGTCGAAGTTGATCATTAAAGAGAGTTTCAAATGTACTTACTTGTATGGTTGCAAATGTGAATACAATTATGCCTAGAATTCGATGTGTTTTGAGAGTGTAATGTTCGGAAGAGTTTCCAAGCCATAAGCCAATGCCCCATCCGATTGTGCCAAGAATGTATCCTAAGCTTTGGCACAGTACGTGGAGAGGGTACCATTCATCATACTGCAACGGAAATTTTCTCGAGTATCTGGCAATGATTGCGCCAATGGGCAACAGAGTCCCCCATCCTATGATGTTTAGAATGCCATGAACCTGTTAAGTTATCTTCATGAATCATGTTCATCATCAATTATAATAAGCTAAATGAGACGCATAACATTAAACAATTGTTTGAATTATATGTATATATATATATGCTTACAGTGCCTAGGTTAGGCCTACGATGCGGCAAGCTTTGGCCTTTAAATGATCTTAGATGTGTACTAGTCGCTCTCACAACAGTCTTGGTGTGCTGAAGAGAAGTAGCTTGCACCTGTTGCTCCATATTACTTTTTTCTGCTTGCCATACATTATTTTTGCTCACAATTTCCATGAGAGAAAGCTCATCGTTGAATGAAGAAGGGTGGGCACTAACACATGGCAAAGGAAAGATCAAACTGAGGATTATAATGCAATAGGAGATCAAGGTCATGGTCCTCCTCTGCTCAACAAAAGAAAATATTTTGCAACAAGAATTTCAATATCTGTAATTTGGTAGGCGGCAGCTCCTAGTTATCCTCAAGCTGCTACTTATTGACATTGATGTACAACATCAAATAAAGGATCCCATATGAATATATAAACAATATTCACTTTTCCTTTGGTTTATAGTCACAGAAGATATTGAAAATTCTAAGTTACTTTAAATTTCAGGAGGTTATGCAATATGATGCAACCTAGACTAGGGTCACATTGATGCTATACCTCAATTTTTCTTAAACAGAAGGGCTAGCTCTTGAGAGAATAAGTGCTTTTCTTATCAGACTAGGGAACCCTGTACCTTGCTTTAATATCTTCAGACAATTATATCAGATTTTATTCGGTTTACTCTTTTTTCTTCGCCAAGTTTTGATCAACTTTTCTCTTCCTCCTAATAATATATATAGGGTTTATTCATCAATAATATTCTTCTAATGAGTTTTTATTATTAACCCATGTAATCAAAATGAGTAACTATGATCATCCCCTTTCATCTGAAATTGAAATATAGTGCAGGCAGGCCAAGGCCACCGCACTCTAGCTAGGCATGATATGGCAATGAGTGACTGGTACCAAGATACCAGGCGAGATTCACTGTCTATTGAGCTTACTTTACAGTTGGGATACAGAATCACCGGGAAGACCAACTTTCCTTTACATCTAATCAATCGGCTAATTTATTATTAATTATAGAAGAGGCATCAGTACTTTGCAAGCAGTTTGCTGAATGAAGACCACACAAATAAAGCAAAACTTGTACATTCATTTTCCTTTGGTCAACTATCTCCCGCCAATTTATCTATATAAACAGATGCCCTATCAGGATATTCCCAGTTCGCAAACTTAATCTTCCCTTTGCAACCATGAAGTTGCTAACAGTCTTCATTGCACTCTCAGCAACAATTGCTATTGTTGCAACTGTAAATTACCTAGATGTTGACAGTGAAGACTCGAATATGCAAAGTGATCAAGGGACGAGGGAGTCAGAAATGGCAGAAGTAACTTCTTTAAGAGGGGTGAGCCGGTTCCTGGCGCAGCAAAATTTGGTCGCCAATATGACTTGTGATAAGTTTCCTCGCGTTTGTCGCCTGAAGAGGAGTCCTGGCCCGGACTGCTGCAAGAAGAAATGTGTCAATGTGAAGACGGATCGTCTGAACTGTGGCATGTGTGGCTACAAGTGCAAGTACACGGAAATATGTTGTAAGGGTCATTGCGTGAATGCTTCATTCGATAAAAGAAATTGTGGCGGGTGCAATAAGAAGTGCAAAAAGGGGGAGTTTTGTGTTTATGGGATGTGCAATTATGCATAAACGCTTCACTACTGTCACTTGCAGACAGTAATTATCTATCTCTAGACTCTTCCTTACTAAAATTTATTTTACATCATATTGTGATAAGTTAATGTATTCTTTCCCAGAAAATTAAGGACAGACAAAGCACTTTAAATTACATGAAATATTAACAGTTTGAAGCGAATAAGCACATATTTAATAACTCTTTTATTAATAAGTCTTTCTTATGACAATGTGCTGCTGTATGTAAAGTCATCTAGGAAGGGCTTGACAGCAAAGTTTGGTAATGAAGCTTTCTTATTGTCAAGAACTGACTAGCACATTGAAGATCCAAACTCTGCAAATTTGAGTCTCGGACACATATAAGCCATACCTCAGTTATGGACACACATAAGCTGGATCCATAATAATAATATATTCACTTGTCAATTTTGCGACTAAGTACATAGTCGAACCACTATAATTCTTTGTGTGTTTTCTTCTTCTTTTCTTGTTTAATTCCGTTTATTGCATAACAGAATTTATCAGTAAATGTAGCATTTGGTCAGGACATCTATAGTTTTAAATTTTTATTATTGATCAACCAAAGCATCAGATTGAGAGCTGTGTGTGTCTAGTTTACTGGTCAAATTTACTGGAGAAGCAAAGACCATGCGCCCATATTTCTGACATTTATGGCCAATTATTTACAATTTAAAGACAGGTATTTGAATAGTTGATTCTTAGCGCAGCATAAGAGGTAAGTAAGTTCAAACTGAGAGAGAAAACGTGCTTAGGGAAGGTACATAAGATCAAATGGTTGCTTCATCTTGTAAAAGACAATAAAACATTTAATGCAGAGTCAATTTATTTTGTAAATTCTCATCAACTTGCTGTCATATATCCTGGATTTACCATGTGATTTGATCCTGAAAAGGAAATTCTGATTCGGTCAAGGGCTGCAGCATTGCAGGATAGCCAAACCCTGACCAAATATTCCGAGTTCTTGAACAAGTCAAAACTTGCATTACAGAGACGTCAAGGCAAGAAGCTAGCTGTTGTATATATACATATATATATATTTAAGAGAACTTTAGTGCTTCTATAACTAATTGTCCAATATTCAAACCAAAATTTAGAAAAGCAATGAGTGAATATATAAAAGTTGTACTTGGCATTTTGCAATTAGCAACGTGGGCTGATAGGCTGTGGGCGTCGCGTTAATCACGTAAAGAAACCAAACCCCCGCTTGTATCTTTGCTAAGAGCTGACGCAACAAATCTCGATCCACCTCGCTGGCCTTTGATATGGTTGATATTTCATATCTCTGTAATGCAATTTTCTTTGCAATTCTAAATCTAAGACTGATTTTTTTTTTTTTTTTTTTTTTTTTTTTTTTTTTNACTTATTTTTTTTTTTTTTTTTTTTTTTTTTTTGTGATGAAGTCGCATACTTTTAAGTAAAACATCGACAAGCTATGATAAAATGATTAATTGGTTAATATATAACCCCTGCATTAATATTTTCAAATTAATTTTCCTACGAAAGATAAGTCTAGTTTCCTAACTAGGTAGGAAATTTCATGTTTACAACTTCATTGAATTGGTCGATTATACATTGAATTTGGGTTCTGCTCCCTTTCCCAATTTTCTATATGTTACTTTTGAATATTTATTATTTCAATTTTAAGCCTAACTTCCATTTATTTGTACACATTCGATGATGGTCGATCTTCCTTATTCTTCACCATACAATTTCGTATAAATACCTTACCATTCTACCTCTTCCCCAACAACAAGAAGCACTTTTTCATAGATTATTCTCTTTACAATATATTAATACATTCTCTAACTATGAAGTCATCAAACATCTTATTTATATTATTGGTGGCAACAATCGCTCTGGCCACTTCAGCGCCACACCTACATGCAGCTGATCAGGGACGACTAATCTCAAATAATCTCCGAGGGACAGGTCGCTTGCTTGCTAATAAGCCACGGGCCGTAATGACTTGTGACAAGTACCCTACCGTTTGTCGCGCCAAGGGCAGCTCCGGCCCTTACTGCTGCAAAAAACAATGCGTTAATGTGATGACAGACAAACTCAACTGTGGAAAGTGTGGCAGGAAGTGCAACTACTCCCAAACGTGTTGCCAAGGACAGTGTGTGAACCCTTCTGTCGACGAGAAGCATTGCGGCCGCTGCAACAACAGGTGCAAGAAGGGAAGCTCCTGCGTTTATGGGTTGTGCAGCTACGCTTAGTGCGCCAAATTACATATATCGTGCACGCATGATATTATATTTCATTTTTATATAGATATTTTCATGTGTCATTTTACCAATAAAGGAAAGCCAAGTACTAACCTTTGAAGGGCTTCTGCCGGGACAATAACTATTTCATTAATCCCGTAATTCATGTTATCATCTTTATAAATATATATACAATTACATGTGAGATTTAAATAAATTTATGTTTTTCTTTCTATTTGATGAGTGGACCATCAAAGTTCTACTTTACTAATCTAGTTAGTTTATCTGATTAAAAATTAATATATCATCATAAATTATTATTAAACTAAAAATAATTTAATAATTAATTATACACAATAACGCAATCATAAATTTTTTTTCTTAGTCGGGCTAAAATTTTAAACAAAAAATAAGTGTAGGACAACAATAAGGAGAGTAAAAAAAAAATAATGATGCAACATCTAAACCAAAGATTTGTTTAATCAAAAAGTTAGACTGGATTACAATCCTATTGTATTATAAATTAATAATAATTTTATCATTTAATATTATTGGGATTAATATATAATTATTTTATGCTTTAAAGATGGAAGACATTATTTTTTTTTTATACAGATAGGTTCAAAAAAATAAAATAAAAAATAGATAATTTGTTAAATCCAATTTTCTCCTTAAAGAAAATAAAGTTGTTAAATATCAATTGAAACACCAAATATTAACTATAAATTAACGTCAGTAGTCATTTAAATTAGAAAATAAAAATCAAGTATTTAGTCATTAAATAAATAATATCATAATCACTTAAATTAAGGTAATTAATAATGAAATATGGTCCCTTGCGGCCCAAGTCGACGGCCTCCAATCCACTACGTTGAATGGCTCAAAACTTCCCAACTGTGTAGCACAGGACATTCCTTAATGATACATTGATACCTAAACTAGTCAACTCTGAAATATAATAACAAAGTCAAACCTGAATCATTAAAAAGTCAAATAATCCTAGAATTAACAATAATTAATAAAGCGGTAAAAAAGTCTACTTCTACATCATTCCATACGTGGAACCTTTCACTTTCCTGGTACTCTTTTTTCTTTGGTTAATTAGCAAAGAAATAAGTGAAAGAAATTGTTAATCAACTACGAGAGAACTGGGACTGTCAGCTAAAGCCTGAAAGAGACGCGTTGCTTACCCATCTAAATTTGGTAATTCTTCCCTAATTTTACCTAATTCACACTATAATATTTCTCCAAGAGCCTAACTTCGTTTACTTCAACTTTATTATTAATTTCTTCGTGACTTGCCCTTTGAATTAGACCACTCCACTAACAGTCCACAAAATTTGAGCTTATCAGCCCGCCATGCAGTCACCGGCCCCCATTCTCTCTATAAATACCTTTCCAACCCTCTCCATTCTTCCTCACATCCAAAACATTCATTTCCATTGCAATTACTTTCGCAGATTCATATCTCTCTATTGATATTATTACAACTCATGAAGTTGTTTAAGATCTTTCTTGTGCTGGCCGTTGCCATTGCTCTTACTGCAACAGCAACTCAAGAAGAACCATTAATCAATGGTGTTAACGATGAAACTTCTGAGTTAATGACTTCACTCAGAGGAGCAAGCCGGTTTCTTGCTTCCAAACCTCGGGGCCTGCTGACATGCAACAAATACCCTAGAGTTTGCCGTGTCAAGGGCAGCCCGGGGCCAGACTGCTGCAAGAAGAAATGTGTTAACGTGCAGACAGACAGACTCAACTGTGGCAAGTGTGGTAAGAAGTGTAAGTACTCAGAGACTTGCTGCAAAGGTAAGTGTGTGAACCCAATGTCCAACAAGAAGCACTGTGGAGGCTGCAACAACAAGTGCCAAAAAGGGAATTCATGTTTGTATGGAATGTGCAGCTACGCATAGATTTGTGGTGTGGCAGAGACTTCGAGTTATCAATTTCATAAGCATGCATGCAAATACAAGTAGACAAGTAAAACTGGATTAATTAATTTGTTCGTACTAGTAGTAGCTGTATACGTATAAAGTTGTTAATTTGTTGTGTTCCCAACAAAAGCAAGCCATCATGGATCTTTGATGAGCTCTGCCAATATTGTTTGGTTAATCTTTTATTTTATTAATTCATGTAGCAGTGTCATACACAGAAGCATTTCTCATTCGATGGATGTTATTGTAATAAGTGCTTTCAATAATTAGTAAATAAAGGTTTTATGTTTATTGTTCGTAGCATCATCAGTTACTAATCTTCCATGCAAGTTTGAATGGTTTTTAAATACCGTATTTAGTACCTGATTCATTCTATTTCTAACTATATCCAACAAATCAAGCTTCCAACTAATAAATTCCATTAAGTAAATCAGCTTATGGTAAAGAATCGAGTAGTCGTGGGACAAAAATTCCAATTTGGCTACGTGCAAAAAAATAATAATTAATGTTGTTAAAGTGAAACTATTTACTACTACAAACATATATACTTCTGCATATGATAAATTGGTCCGGTAATTTAACATAAATACTTACCAATTTAATTTAATTTATCTTATAGATTCAGTATGTTAAGATGACCTAATTTTTATATAAAATAAGGGACAAATTCTATATCATTTCTTATTCCATTAATGTGATTTGTGGTCAAGAGAATGAACTATGAAGCTAATTAAAATTAAAATAAAATAATGTTAATATTGTCAACAGATAACTACTTAAAAAGTTGAATTAACAATTTAGGTTTAATCAAAATTTTAATTGTTTAAAGGAATCTAACCCATGGAAAGATACACCTAATTAAAACCGATAATGCAATTACAGTAGAAGTGGCTTATAACAAACAAGTAAGTGCATCCTTGCAACATTCTCCTCTACCACCGCCCATATCCATATCCATTGAATACTTGAGAGACTGTTAACTTCTAATATTTTATGACGTCCCTGAATCTAAAGAAAGGCAAGTCAACGAGCCAAAGAGCTCGTGCAACCACGTTTTGTGTCGTACCAAAATCTTACCAAACAAATTAATGTAAGAAATTATAACCCCTAAATCGTGTTCACCACCTATCCATTTTCTATATAATTATGTATCCATCCTCTTTGTCACAGGTATCTCAAACCACAAACAATGGCCCCCTCCGTTACCCGTCTATTAGTATTGCTTCCATGTCTTTTCATAAACTTTGCTTCGACCGTGAATGCATATTCACTAGAGGGCTACAGCTACGTGCCCAAAACTATTAGTACTACTTACAAGAAATCTGCAGTGAACGTAATAGACTCATGCTGGCGTGCCAAGTCGAATTGGGCTGGCAATCGACAAGCTTTGGCTGATTGTGCGGTGGGGTTTGGAAAGGCTGCGATGGGAGGAAAATATGGTGCAATTTATGTAGTCACCAACCCTTCTGATGACCCCGAAAACCCTCGACCAGGCACGCTAAGGTATGGTGTCATCCAAGAAAAGCCACTTTGGATCACTTTCGCCAAGGACATGGTCATTAGGCTGAAAAATGAGCTTATAATGAATAGTTTCAAGACTATAGATGGGAGAGGCGCCAAAGTGGAGATTGCTTATGGACCTTGCATAACGATACAAGGTGTTAGCAATGTTATCATACATGGGATTAGCATTCATGATTGTAAGCCAGGGAAATCTGGCCGTGTTAGGAGCAGTCCTACACATGTTGGACGGCGTGGAGGCTCGGATGGAGATGCCATTGTAATCTTTGCTTCTTCGAATATTTGGATTGACCATTGCAACCTTGCTCGTGCGACTGATGGGCTAATTGATGTCATTCATGCTTCAACCGGGGTCACCATCTCTAACAACTACTTCTCGCAACACGATAAAGTAGGCACATTTTATTGAGATTAAATATAGTTTTGTGTATAAGAGCATTTATCTAATAATAAAGCTATTTACAGGTGATGCTGCTTGGACACAACGATAAATACACTGCAGATAAAGCTATGAAAGTTACGATAGTCTTCAACCGTTTTGGTGAAGGACTGATCGAAAGGATGCCAAGGTGAGGGGAAAATTAATAAGCCACTATTAATATTTTTCGATAAATTACTGAGTGAAACAAATCTCAGAAGCATCGGGGTTTATTGCATGCAGGGTCAGGCTAGGCTACGCCCATGTTGCCAACAATAGATATGATGAATGGAAGATGTATGCAATCGGTGGCAGTGCTAATCCAACGATTTTAAGTGAGGGGAACTACTTCATGGCTCCTGATGATCGTGATTCCAAGGAGGTAATTACTGAAAGGCAAAATTTAATTTCCACGCAAGACATAATGGTTAAAAGTCTTGCGCCACTGTAGTAGAAAATCAACATAGTATTGCATATTAATATATTTGTGATTATGTTAATTTCTTGTTTAATTTAACTGCAGGTTACTAAAAGAGAGGCTAAAAGTGGGTATAAAAACTGGAAATGGATAACTTCTAAGGATGTCTTTCTAAACGGTGCTTATTTTGTTCCATCTGGTTATGGAAGTTGTGCACCAGGTTACTCCAAAGCTCAATCATTTACTGTGGCACCAGGAGCAATGGTTCCTGCTTTAACAGCTAGCGCGGGCCCTCTGCGCTGTGTTGCTGGGAAAGCATGTTGATATGTACATATATCTGTATATGTATATGTGCATGATTAAACTTTTTTCCATAAATATTTACGTTTTACTCTTTCTTGTAAATTTCCCTTCTCATTTTCCTTTTGAGACAGTGCTGGAGGACTTGATAACTCATATATAGAGTGCTTCAATATTCGAAAAAATTATCTTGAACGTATGAAACAAATGCTAGGTTAATTGCTGGTTTGGGGATATATAACTATTAATGATGTCTTCTTAGAAATGGATTGGCAAACATGTATCACGCCCAACATTAATAAAAGATGTACGTAGATAAGAAAAAAGATACTGAGGAAGCTAAGGGAATTAAATTGTCCAAAATTATGACAGTGTAAAAGGAGAGTAATATTTGTGGTTCTCTCAACAGTGTATATGTAAACAAACAAAGAAACACATCTGCTATCAATCAGGCTTGTTAAAGTGCAAAAAGCAATTCAAAAAATAATAACAATAAAAAAGAAAAAGAAGAAGAGTGAAGAAGGTTTGTTCACTTTAGTCGATTGTTTTCAGAAAAGCCTATTCTCATTGCTTTGAACCCCACATGTCACTGGTGCTTTTGCTCTCACTTTCCTCAAATACCATATACCAGCTCCAATTCCTATGGCTCCAGCAGCTGAAACTCCAGTCACTGTCCCTGAATAAATATCAAGAAATTAAGGTTGGTCAAGCCCTAATTTTTCAAGTCATTTGACATAGTAATAATTCACTCCAAGCATAAAGAACAGTAATTAAATAAATCAACATGTTTCACCTGCAATCACTCCCACCCTGCTATGCTTTGAATTCTCATGATCTGCAAAAATCAATATAACGACTTATTAAGGATTCCAAGATGCTTTGCAATTCTGATGAATCATGGTTGTGATGAACATGCATGAAAATTTGTCCATAGCAAATTGAAGTCTTAATTAAAGCAAAAACAAACCTTTACAATAAGTAGTGACGTTTCCTTTAGGACAAACACACAAGAAATTCTGCGTTTCTATGTCGAATCCGCATGTACCTCCTCCCTTTGTCATATCCTGACACTGCAGGCAACGTGTAGTCACTGGAATATCGAAATCAATCCTAATCCCGTACTCTGCCACCTGATCATATGGAGGATTGGTTCCAGTATTTCTCCAGTAAATGCTGGTATAAGAAGCGCAGTACTTGAGCATCAACCTCAAAGATTCAGTAGCTTTAGGGTAGTAAGAGCAGCAAGAACTACCATGCAATGCCGAGGAACATTCTGGTAAATGCCTGCAAAGATAACTAGAACTATCACACGATGAATCACAACGTTCTGGGAACCGCTCACAGAAGATAGGCTTTGGCTCAACGATCACATTATCTTCACTACAGTTGAAGAAGAGATAGTCATTCTGAGGGGAGAGTGAGAAGTGTGTGCTTGTGTCGAGGCTGAACGGCCTTGTTGGACGAAAGTTGTCTCCATCTTGGCAATGCCACATGAATGGATCGGTGAGTAGAATGTGAGGATCGGAGTAGCTTATGCTGCGGACTTGATATCTGCCAGAAGGTGTTCGGAGCTCAAGCTTGCCATAATCTGAGCAGACAAGCATGTGTCTGTAGTAAGGGCTGCCACAGCCGTCATCAATGCCGAAAGGATAGTTGATTGGAATGTCACCACAAGCGGTTCTACAAACGCTTGCTTGTGCTGTTGTACTGAGACTAATTAGAAGTGGAAACGCAAAGAGAATAATGAAGAAATTTGAACAACATGAAGAGGAACCCATTAGATCTTTGGTGAGAGAAGTTGCAATGGTACTACCTTGTGGGATTTGTTGGTCTAAGAATACAAGCAATCAAGATGAGTAAAGTGGAGTGGTCTCAATGTGAGGGGAAAAAGCAAAGAATCTCTCAAGTGTTCTTTTAAAATCTCACTTTAATTTTCTTTAGTATTCTTTTACGTATACGTACTTTAATTTGTTTCTACTTGGAGCTAGCTTTTGCTTTATGGTTTTGTGGGAAGGAGCATATGTAGCCAAGTAATGATTGATGAGCATGTGAAAGTTCAATGAAAGAAGAAGATCAATTATTAGTTCTTAATTTCTGATAATGAAATGAATAGTGGCACTGTGGCAGTGACATCAACATGTGTACACTACTCTACGTACTGCTTGGTAATTGGATCAAGGTGATGACTGAACTTGCGCCCAAGCCTAAATCCTTTAATGGGTCCGACCTACTACTATTTGGGGCATTCTCAAAAGGACCGAGTTGCGATGTTCATGAGCCTGTCCAAACTGGGTTTGTCGGCTCTCGGCTGGCCTTAAAATTTGTTAAAGTTGTTCCATAGATTCAGAGTTTACAACATCAAGATTCATAGGGTGAGACAAGTCTTGAATTTACTGTAGATTTATGATTTGGACCTAATAAAATATTCTCAAGTAAGTTTTCAATATGTAACATAAATTTATAATCCGAGTCACGAGAAAAATTTAAGTCAAGAGTTGACAAGAAAATTCTACTTTACACGTTTGGCTTAGTCACTTGAAAATGCGCTCAAGTTGGAAAAACGAAAGAAAAGAATGGCAAATACAATAGAAAATAGAAAGAAAGAAATGGAGGGCCTCTTGATTGTGGAAGGAAATGAATTTTCAATTTCAGCAAGCGTTGAAAATTCTCCGGATTGAAGGAAACGCCATTCATTTAGAAACTTCAACCCAACATTTTCCAAAACGTTTATCATATTATAACATTATATTTTACTCCAATATTTGGAATTTCTTCGTTAAATATCTAAGAGTTGATATCTAGTTAAATTTGATTTCTTCGTATTTGTGTGCTTAAATGATATTTTCTATGATTCATGCTTATTTGAAGATTTAATTTCATTCATGTTGAGGGTATGGCTCATATGTCATACAACTGAGGAAACAACTAGCCTTTCAGTTTAACACGTTTGAGCCGTGGGAAATATATGGGTTGGGGGTGTGGGGGCGAAGCCCCCTGATAAGCACTTAAAAGTGTACATTTATTATGAGTTTAAATATCATTTTTACACTTTAAGTGCTATTAAT
>JANKKB010003302.1:0-29142 GCA_026225775.1 Bursera palmeri
TTAAATTATTAGCACTTAAAGTGTAAAAATAATATTTAAACTCATAATAAATGTACACTTTTAAGTACTTATCACTTTGCATTTAGAAGATTTGCGTTTTAGAATTTACAACTTAAGTTCGAATCAAAAGAATCATAACCCAGTCTCTGTGGGATTCGACCCTTACTTGCACTATAACTCTAGACATATTTAGAGGATAAGTAAAGCTTTTATTTTGGGTGATCGATTTGGTCACGCCATCAACTTTTTCACTCCTCAAATATCATTCTACAGCAGATATATCGGTAGCATCATTTTCAAAACTACTCAGAGCTGATTGCATGCCTTTTAGTCGCTGAGAAAAATAATGAACTTTTGTTGCATCCAACCGGTTCATTGCCAATTCCAGAGACAAATGCTAATACTTACAAGAATGATGGTTGCAACCGAGGACGTGGACGTGGGTGAGGACGAGGACGAGGACACAAGAATCACTCAATAGATGATCATAATTCTTTAACAATCAGAACGATAAGAATGATCATCAGAATGATAAGAATGATCAACAAAATGATAAGGATGACCGACAAAAGAGTGGAAGAAAAAGATTGGCTGATGATGACATATGTTTTAGATGTGGTACGAAAAGCCACTGGATAAGAAATCGTCGCATATCTCAACATTTAGTAGATCTTTACCAAGCCAACAAAAGAAATAAAAGAAAGAAAATTGAAGTAAATTTTCTTCAAGATTCAGATAAAATGACTAGCACTCATCTTGACATTGCAAACTTTATTCAAGATGATAATTGAAACACGAAATATAGGGAAGTCTTTATCATTTTTGTACCTTTAAAAGACTATTTATGTTTATTATTTTTTGTATTATTGCACCAACTAAAAATTTTGTTGATTCCATTGGTCAATGTAAAAGACATGGATAAACTCGTTTGACCACCTTGTAGAGTGGCAAATTTTTTCCTTGTAAAGTGAATTCGAGTTCTACATTCTCTAAAAATTGATGTTAGCTCTTGAGCTAAATCCTTTTGTTACCCGTGGAGAGGTAACGTATTTTTTGTCCTAGTAGAGACAAAATCTAGCCCTTGTGGAGGCTTAAAAGTACTATGTCCTAGTAGAGATAGAAAAAGGTCAAAGCTTTAGAGAGGACGATATCATTAATGAAATATAGGGGCGAGAGATATTCTATTGTCAATGACATGAATGATCTAACGGGAAAATATACAATTTTGGTTAAGTTGGTTTTTATAAAAATATTAAAACATATGGTTGCTTATTAAAGCTTAATTTGTGTTATAGAGTTTCCTATGGAAACTTTAAATTGATAAATATATTTAATCCTTGCAGTAAGTGCAATTACATTAATTTTGTTAGTTTTGAAAAAATTGAAAATGCATTTATTGAGTTTGTAATTGCATACAAATGCAATATATTAGGTTATGATCTTTATAGGAAAATCTCTAGTAGTTCGAGTGTCGTACATTTTTGCCATTATCAGGAGGAGTATCTATTAAAGAAACATTATCAAGGAAAGCATTTTGGATATATGTGCATTGTACTCTTTTAAACTTAAATCAGGTTTTGTCCATCTGGGTTTTTCTGATAAGGTTTTTAATGAAGTAGTATAAAGCACGTTCAATATCATTGTATATTGGATTTCTTTGCTATGGTTTTTATCTGAGTTTTTTTTTTAGCAAAGTCAAATATAATTATATGATGAAAATCCAAAGACGAGTATTGTAATATGGTGGATTTGCCACCTCTTGCTTCACATACGTGGAAGAGAAATGAGATTATACATGCCACTAATCTTGCTCACAATTTGCAAGATTGCCACTTCAATATGCTTGTTGACATGTGGTAGGAATTTCTCAACAATTCATCAGACAACTTGAGCAGCAATACACTATATATATGTGGTGATTTCTCTTAGAAAGGCTTGTTCGAATGCTTCATTTGGAAAGCAATAAAACTTCTCTTTCTTTCATTACAATATTTTTACTTTGTTTTCTTACATGTGCACCCTTAACTTTATTCTGTTATTTTATAGTTAAATTTATAACAAAAGATGCAATTTACAATACTCCAAAATTCAATTATTTTAATTGTGACATAATGCTAACTATTATAGTTTATAACTTTATATACTAACAACATCTTGCATTCCTATTTTAAACTGTTTATATGGGCTTGTTTAGGAAATACGAGCGGGGCCTTTGGCATCACCTAGAGAAACTTTTGTCTACCCATTTATCCTAGTTATATAGGCCAACCCAAATACAGATTTAAGGCCAGTAAGCCCAAAGGTTGGTGTGGTCCAATAATAAAGTGAATTCTAGCAATATTCATCAACTTACGTTAGGGTTAAGGAATAGAATTTGCATTTTGCGTCAACATAATATCATGAAACATATTCCTAAAGTACCAATTCGATAATGTTTCTAACCTCTAGAAGTTCTTGGATGATATAATTGGTTGAATAATATTAAATTTCACAATTTCTTATGTTTATAGATAAAGTTACAATATAATTTAATATGACAACCATCTAAAATTCTAGGATTAAAGATGTGAAATCTTTATAGATTTATGTCTCAAATAAACGTTTTTGTAATATCGGTTGTTTTTTATTTTTATTTTTAAAAATCAATTTCAACCTAAATTTATAGAAATTTAGTGAATTTGATATTATATATATCTAGAAAAAGCAATTAAAAAATAAAATAATTAATTACATGACTTTACCTTTAATCAAATATTGATATTTATTTTTACAGACTGAATGAATTAAGCCTAATAATTGAATTTATTAACTAAATGCATAAAATCTTATCCCTTTTGGACTCGTCCAATTTAAAGTTGGTGCCATACTTATAAATCTTGTTTTGAGAGTGCTCATTTATTCACATATCTTTATTTATTATTAAAATTATAATAAATAATTTATTCACATAAAAATGTTAGATATGAAATGAAACATACTAAGGTGGGCCATATAATAATAATAATAATAATGAGGGTATTGGAAGGCCACAGCCAGCTCTTTTGAAAAGCTTATCTTGCTTCTGTGATAACCAGCAAGGCAGCAACACTCAATCACCTAATTTTCAAACACTTTTTTCTCCAAATTTTAATTGTTTTTTTTATGGAACATTCTGGATTCTCAACTCAGACTCAACTTAGGATGCAAAGACCAGGTAATTATCGAATCCTCGTGTCGAATAATAATATATTTTTTTTTTGTTATTATTCCATTATTTATATTGCTTGTTAATTAATTAATTAATTAGCCTAATAAAATATCGCTTAAGTTATTGAATAGTATAATCCTTGGATTTAAAAATAAAATAAAATAAATAAGACTCTCTCTACTGTCCAAGAATATCGCCATTGCATAACGTACAAAATTATGAACATCTTATTATATTAAAATTCAGTATTTAATTGAAAACAAAATTCGAATTCTAAACTTACTTCTATTATGGTCTAGAAGTAGAACACAGCAAGCAAACTGAAAAAGTAAAAAATAAAAACAAAAACAAAAACAAAGAAAACAAAAGTAGGAAAAACACTTTCTTTACTAACAAGAAACGGAGCTAGCATACTCTATAAAGACTCCAACAAGTCCGTCTCTCAGATCTCCAATAAGACTACGATTTCCAGTTTCTGATAATTTCCTCTCTGCAACTCTCGTATCTTGAGTCTCTCAACCGACAATGTCCAATCAGGCGGAATCCTCCGATGCTGCGTACGCTTCAGATCTCAATTTCGCTCGATTTGCTTTTCTTTTATCCTCGAATTTTGGGTTTTCATTATCGTTTTCGTGTTGCAGGAAGGGGACGAAGAGGGATTTTAGTACGGCGATTTTGGAGCGGAAGAAGGCTCCCAATCGGCTTGTTGTTGATGAAGCGGTAAACGATGATAACTCTGTCGTTTCGCTCCACCCCGAGACCATGGAGAAGCTTCAGCTCTTTCGTGGTGACACGATCCTCATAAAGGTTTGATTTTTTTGGTTGGGTTTTATTTAATTTATTGTTTGATGATACTTCGGTTGTAGTTTGTATGTGCCTTGTCATGTTTTAGGGTTGATTGTAACTGGGTCTTGTTTAATTGCTCTCGAAACTTAGGTTTTAGGCAATTCAAGGCTATATCTTTATATCATTGGTGTGAATTGCAGTTGTAATATTTTGGAGAGAATGCAATTTGGTTCTTTTGTTTTGTTTTTGTTTTATTAATGTCTATGGTTTAGTGGATATTGGAGTCTCTTTTTTAAATTTTCCTTTACATTATTAAGAACGCCAATAGATTTTAAAACACCTCCTACACCCAGTAATCCGAAACTTAGTGGGCTCTGACAAACTGTGATGGTCTATGGTGGGATGATGTTCCACCAAGTGGAAACTTAAAGCAAATGCTTCATAGGATAGTTATTAAATATAAATACGTGAAACACTTTATTAAGGGGGCATTTTGAGATGAATTCAAAACTGATAAGAAATGATACCAATGAACAAACATCATTTGTTACAAATTTTGCTTCACAAAAAGAAACATTTAAAAGAAATGCAAATTGATACTGCATAAGGGTTGTTGCTCTTGCTCTACTCCTATTCTAATGGAGATCTCAATCCAGATGGAAAGATACTACTGCTGTTATGCTTTCAACTTTCAAGGTTCAGCATACAACTCATAATTCATTTTTATAACTTATTGGGCAATTTGAGCTTGACAGGACTCAAGGATTCCAAATCCATGTAACGTTTGAGGAATCTTTGAATCCCTGAACCCTGGATCATTGCTCTGCATAAACAAAATTATTGATATCCGTATCAACTGGGTACTTCTAGTCTCAAAATTGTTTGAATATGCTTCAATCTTTTCTGTAAAGCATCTTTACATGACTTAAGATGAACACTGGCCTGGCATATGAACATTTATTGACAGTAAGCAGGGAAATTCAAATGGGGTTTCAGGTACCTCTGTAGAACCTTGATCTTCGATTTGTTTGTTAACAATCTGTCTTGTATGGAAATTTATGTTTATAATTGCAAATACAGTTATAAATTCAAGGTTAGGTTTTTTTTTCCCCCTCTCTGGCTATGTTAGTGGGTGAACAGTGTCTGACGGGAACCTGTGATTTCTTTTTTATTCAGAGAAGTGTAGATTTTATTTTAAATGGCGAACTCTTGTAAATCTGATTTAATTGTCTCTTATCCTGTTGCTTTTCTTGTTTAGGGAAAGAAAAGAAAAGATACTATTTGCATTGCCCTTGCTGATGATACATGTGATGAACCCAAGATAAGGATGAACAAAGTCGTAAGGTCAAATTTGAGGGTCAGGCTTGGAGATGTTGTATCAGTGCACCAGTGTCCTGATGTCAAATATGGAAAGCGTGTCCACATATTACCTGTGGATGACACAATTGAAGGTGTCACTGGAAATCTCTTTGATGCATACTTAAAACGTGAGTTTTATTTTCTTACTTCTTCACCTCAACTTATTTGTTTGGTGGCACTGTTAAGTTACAAGCAATCTAGGTAATATTATATGGCTTATGGTTTTCTGGTAGCAAGTTATAAATGGATAAGACTGACCCCTAGGTAGTTATATTGGGATTTAGTTTGCACGCACTGATATACGCACTGATATAGGATTGGTTATATATTATCACCTTTTAAATTCCCAGTGCCAAAGATATTTCCCTGTGTTAGCGGGTCCTGATACTGGTTAACATGTTCTACTGTATATGTGCTCTCACCATGCAAGTCAATGTCACATCACTAACAACACAGTTTCTAACTATTAGACTAATGCACTCTCAGCAGTTGACATTACATTTACATTTTGAAAATCACGTATCTTAGATATCTCAGGGTCGGGTCTTGGACCAAGATACTTTTGGTTGGGTCTAGGACTATGGCATCTTTGGGAAATGTTTTCTTCTGACAGTATGGAGTTCCATTTTTCAACCTTTAATGAAAAATAAAGAAAACACCATGCACATTCATACATAATCCAATTGGGTAATAAAGCTAAATTTTTATGTGTGCAGGTTCCTTTTGTGCTTCTTTATGAAGTGTATATAAGATGCTCCGATTTCATTTAATTTCTATTTTTTTACCCCTATTTGGAGAACTTAATAATTTTGTTGATGTCATGTTCATACGGGTCTCTAATTTTCTTTTAGTTTGGGCATGAAGCTTTTATGATTTTTTGGGCAATCTTTAGTTTTCCTTTCGTAAAACCATTGTTAGTTTTCTTTCAATGATTTTTTTTTCCTTAGTTTTTTGTTTGTGACTTAACATCAATTTTCGGGTCTAATTATGTAGATTTGTCTGATTGTCAAATTATTTTTGGTGGCTTGATTTATTTCTGACTCCATTGTTTTAATATGCACAGCATATTTCCTAGAGGCATACCGCCCTGTGAGGAAAGGTGATTTATTCCTTGTAAGAGGAGGGATGAGAAGTGTGGAGTTCAAGGTTATTGAGACGGATCCTGCTGAGTACTGTGTGGTTGCCCCAGATACTGAGATCTTCTGTGAGGGAGAGCCAGTTAGAAGGGAGGATGAGAATAGATTAGATGAAGTTGGTTATGATGATGTTGGTGGTGTTAGAAAACAGATGGCTCAGATTCGAGAATTAGTGGAGCTTCCGCTGAGGCATCCGCAGCTCTTTAAGTCTATTGGTGTGAAGCCACCAAAAGGAATTTTGCTTTATGGACCTCCTGGATCTGGGAAGACATTGATTGCCCGTGCTGTTGCCAATGAAACTGGTGCTTTCTTTTTCTGTATCAATGGTCCTGAGATCATGTCCAAGTTAGCTGGAGAGAGTGAAAGCAATCTTAGGAAAGCATTTGAGGAAGCGGAGAAAAATGCACCATCAATTATTTTTATCGATGAAATAGATTCAATTGCTCCCAAGCGGGAGAAGACTCATGGAGAAGTTGAGAGGAGAATTGTCTCTCAGCTCTTGACACTCATGGATGGGCTAAAATCACGTGCACATGTTATTGTTATTGGGGCTACAAATCGTCCCAACAGCATTGACCCAGCTCTGAGAAGGTTTGGAAGATTTGATAGGGAAATAGATATTGGAGTGCCAGATGAAGTTGGGCGTCTTGAGGTTCTGCGTATCCACACAAAGAACATGAAACTTGCTGAGGATGTAATGTCAAACATAACTTTTAATCTTTTCCATCTGCAGATGTGCATTCTTAAAATAAATTTTCAATTTTCTGAAAGAAATTCAAGAATCTTCCGTGCTTTGTACTTTACAGGTTGATTTAGAAAGAATTGCAAAGGACACACATGGTTATGTTGGTGCTGATCTAGCAGCTTTGTGTACTGAGGCTGCGCTTCAATGCATCAGGGAGAAGATGGATGTGATTGACTTGGAAGATGAGACAATAGATGCTGAGATACTCAACTCTATGGCAGTGTCAGATGAGCACTTCAAAACTGCTCTTGGAACAAGCAATCCGTCAGCTTTACGTGAAACGGTGAGTATTAGCAAGATGTTCCTAGTGACTTAAGAGCTTTATACTGATTAGTGATTTTTTCATGGGTTGGGTCTCTGATGAGGAATCTTGTTAACAGGTTGTTGAGGTGCCCAATGTCAGTTGGGATGATGTTGGAGGTCTTGAGAATGTTAAAAGGGAGCTTCAAGAGGTAAGCGTTATTGCTTCGTGGCTTTAAATGTGCCCCCTTTTTTCCATCACTTCTGCAACTTAAAATTTTGATTTGTTTCTATTTTTGTATCACCTGCAGACTGTTCAATATCCAGTGGAGCATCCTGAGAAATTTGAAAAGTTCGGAATGTCACCCTCAAAGGGAGTCCTTTTCTATGGCCCTCCTGGATGTGGGAAAACCCTTCTAGCCAAAGCTATTGCAAATGAGTGTCAGGCTAATTTCATCAGTGTCAAAGGTCCTGAATTGCTTACAATGTGGTTTGGAGAGAGTGAGGCCAATGTACGAGAAATTTTTGACAAGGCCCGTCAATCTGCTCCTTGTGTCCTATTCTTTGATGAACTTGACTCAATTGCTACCCAGGTTTATTTCCCTCTTTACACTAATAGTTAAACCTTATTTTAGTTCACTGTGGTTTTTCTGGAATTTGGTAAATGTAGGTATTCTATGAGAGAATATGATTTTTGTGATTGATATAGGAATAAATAAAACTATATCTCATTGTATATATAATTAGTTTTTGGATATGCGCATATATCTAATGGTGTTATGCTCATTTGTGCTTCAGTTGTACAATTGTGCCATTGTGTTCTATGTATTGATTCTTGCTTATACTTGATTTTTTTCTGCTCAGAGAGGGAGCAGTGTAGGAGATGCTGGGGGTGCAGCTGATAGGGTTTTGAACCAACTTCTGACTGAGATGGATGGCATGTCTGCAAAGAAGACTGTATTCATTATTGGGGCAACCAACAGACCAGACATCATAGATCCTGCACTTCTGCGACCTGGGCGTCTTGACCAGTTGATCTATATACCTCTCCCTGACGAGGATTCTCGCCATCAAATTTTTAAGGCTTGCTTGAGGAAATCTCCAGTTTCCAAAGATGTTGACCTCAGAGCTCTTGCCAAGTATACTCAGGGCTTTAGTGGTGCAGATATTACAGAAATATGCCAGCGGGCATGCAAATATGCCATTAGAGAGAATATTGAGAAAGTATGGTTCTGCTACTTAAAACTCAGTTTTCTTTAAACATAAAATGTTGTGACATACTGTAATACAAGTATACAACATTGAACTTTTGATTTCAGGATATTGAGAGGGAGAGGAGGAGGAGGGAGAACCCTGAGGCAATGGAGGAGGATGTGGAAGATGACGTGGCAGAGATCAAGGCAGCACATTTTGAGGAATCAATGAAGTATGCTCGTAGGAGTGTGAGTGATGCCGATATACGCAAATACCAGGCATTTGCTCAGACATTGCAGCAGTCTAGAGGGTTTGGATCCGAATTTAGGTTTTCTGAAGCTGGGACGGGTGCTGCTGGAACAGATCCATTTGCCGCATCCGCTGGTGGGGCAGATGATGATGACCTTTACAGTTAAATGGCTTTGATGTGTGTTTGTCTAGTTTATGATGATGACATTTGTATTTTTATGATACACTATGATGTGGTGAAAGCTTCACTGGCATAATCGTTGAGCCCAAGAAGTCCCTCGTTTTAGGCCAGAAAATGACTTTGGATGAAGTTCAAAGAACATTCTCTTATGATGGGATGCCATGAAACTTCACAACTCACAAGATTTAAGTTAATGTTAGTGCATTTTAGACGTATATTTCTCTTGTCATTGTGATTGAATTCAAGGCTCTTTATTTTGCCCCCGTCGCCGAATGATCTTTCTTCCACCTGAAGGTATATTTTAGGAGTCGAAATCAGTTTTAATTTGTGATGGGTTCTGGTAGGGGCCCCGGGAAAGTAGAATTATCAACTTGACCAACGTTTTCGGAGGTTATAAAGAACCTAGCTTAGAAGATATTTTAAAAGTAAGGTTCTCTTACAGTAATTCTGATAAGTAGGTAGGTCCCAATGTCAACTTACTCCCAGAATTTCTATGGGTCCTCTGTACTCCCAGATGCTGTTTTCCTCACGTCGACCATTTCAAAACATAACCTTCGATGCTTACTGTAGTCAATTAGTTTTGTCAAGTGACTACCTCGATTATTATTATTAACTAGTTTTGCATATCCTTTCACAGAGTCGTTACAATAGTGGGTCTCTAAGAGAGCGATTTTCTTCTCTCTTTTTCTTTTTTAAGAAAAAGAAAATAAATATTTTAGTTTTTGATTCGTGAATGCTAATAGGTTGTTACGATATATTGTAATATCATCTCAATTTTTTATTTTATTTTATTTAAGTATTTGAGGTCATTATTCTTAATATTATTGAGCAGGTTGGCATTAATACTATACTCTTCTCCAAATTATTGTAAAATGGTGATAAAAATAAATATAAATAAAGGAGTGAAAGTAAAATTATTGAATAGGATTTTATAATCAATTTGTTGAACGAAGAGATATAAATTATAGTACTTGGAATTTGTAATATTACAACTTTTACCGAGCAATAGCATATTATAAAAGAAATTGTTAGAGCAGTTAGCAGGTCTTTATGAAGTGTCAATACTTTTAGTAAGTCCGCAAAACAGAAATGGGCTCAACTCGGGTCAGGGCAGTGGGAAAACGTGTTTATGGATCAGAGGCAAGGTTCGGGATTGCAGGAGCACGGGGAGTCATGTTCCTGAAAGGAAAGCAAAGGCATAAGATGAAGGGGGAAGAAGATAATTGATTGAGAATGAATGGTTAGACAGACATGCTTGTATTTTGAATATTTTATGGAAGATAGTTAGGTATTGATTAGACTAAGCTACTTTTTGGGGAGACAACCCCACATGAATTTTGAAGAAAAATTTGAGTTAATGTGTACTCTCTACACTACTCTATTGCTACTATTATAATTGTCCTTGCACTTAGCCTTAGCCTTGTCTTATGGCCCTTTTCATGCCCTTGATCATCACCTCATGTTACTTACTAACCCCAACAAGATAGACCCCAACCCCTCTAAAGTATCATCATGCATACGCACATAGTCTCAGTCCTCTACCAATTGGGACTTGTTTGTTTGCCTTCCCTAGAGACTGTTTCCAATCATTTTGTTTTAATTTGTTTGTATATTTTCATTCAAGTGAGAAAAAAGAGGTAGCTAGCTAGCTTAAACATCTCTTTATAATTGATAAAAAAAAGTTTTCTTTTGAAAGTTTAGAGGGTTATATCTTGAATTGGAAAACACTTCTAATTGTTAAAAATATATACTTTCAAGCGAATATGAATTACAACTACCATATTTTGATTTGTCACATGAAACTTCAATCGTGTTTTGTGTATAGAAATAATTAATGAACATACAAGAATTCAGAAAAAAAATATTAAAAAAAATTCATAGTGTGGGAGACTCAAAAAGTATTTCGAAATATCCTCTAATCATAGCTTATTGTATATTTTTATTTATTATGTGTTCGAAAACTATTACCGTGATATCTTACAATATCAATATGCTGATCATGTTACTAGTATGAGAAGAAACTTCAAATTTTTCCTGTAATGAAACAAACCAAACGCGGTCTTAATTTTATTTGAGAAGAGAAGAAGTGGTTGGTTGGCTATCATCAAAAGGCATTACAGAGACCATAATTGTATCAAACACATATCAAATCATATCATAACCCAAAAAAAAAATAATGATGATGATGGGTGAGAAACCACATCATATCATATCATTTCATGCACATACATTTCAATCATGTCGGGCGGGTGGGCATACCTCATAACCCTAACCCCACCACATTACATTACTCTTCCTTTTTTAAATCAAAGTAAACTACACAGTTAGGGTCCATTTTTGAATCACAAACCAACAGTATCAGTCTGTGCCCAAGTGTACATGTCAAGGCTCTTGCATAAAACAAAATATGTCACATGAATATAAAGTATTCCTGTCACATCTAATTGAGAAATGAACTCAAATGATTGATTAGCTTTTTAGAATTTTGTTTCTAAAGATGCGGCTGAGGCTATAAGTCTCTACAATTTAATCTCTTGTAGGATTAATTAATAGCTTAAACTAAGGATATGTTGGTTTCTTAAACGTGGTTAACTTGATTTGACTTGTCAATAATTCATTTATAATGAATTCTTTAGATAAGTTTGAGGTGTCTTTTCCTTGTAAAACAATGATTAGATGTTGAAAATATAAAGTGTTCATCTCAAAGTGTTTGACTTAACATGGGCCATTTATCTTAATTCAAGATTGTTTTGAAATTAATATATAAATTTGAAATTATATATATATATATATTTAAGAACACTTCAACATTCGATTTATGATAATTTATATTAATCTACTAACCCAACAAGATTACTATAGCGAATATTTTTATACAAACCTATCATTCAACATCTAGAAAGCAAAGAATACTACAAGGTTGGTAGGCTTTTCGTTATTCGAGTACCATAGGGGACCCCCAACATGTATAGTATATTTCTACAAAATGGGCATTGATTTCATATCCTATCTCAGAAGCTGTTCGTGCAAATTTTCCTTGATATCTATCTACTATGAATGATTGTCATAATTTGAGCATCAGCTGATTGATCTACGGCTGAAAGCATCTTGGAAACAAAGTAAGAAACTCAGAGAAAGCACATCAGAGGCAGATCCCTTGTCCTGCTGCTGATGGTTGGAAAAGAAAAGAATCAACAATAGAAAGATAATAATAGATTGCGATGGACGACTGACAAGTGGTTGGAGAAGATAACCTAAAAAGAGATAAAAAGGAAAGGGACCTGACGCTCTTTACTTTACTAGTCCTTTTCTTTCTTTTAAAACCCACACGTGCATCTCCACGGATCACTCTTCAAACTTTTGCACTACGTTCAACAGAATTTTTTTTTATTAATTAATTTTCGTTACATAATATACGCTAACGTGTATTTCATTATATATATATATTTTTATTTTTCAACCTTGTCAGACTTGCTCGTGTTTGGTGGGCCTATCTCCCATCTTGGGCCTCGACCCCACTTCCATCTCCTACTTGCACATTCTCACAGCCCATCAATCATCGCTTGCTTTTAGTTAGATTTAAAAACAGAAAAAAAAAAAAAAAAACCACAAAAACACAAAACAAAATTTATGTAATAAATGCTACANTTTTAGTTATATTTAAAAACATAAAAAAAAAAAAAAAAACCACAAAAACACAAAACAAAAGTTATGTAATAAATGCTACCTATTAATTAAATAAGGATCGAAGAGATTTCATGAGTATTTGTTAACAAACATAAATTCACGGGCGGTTATATAAGTTACCGAAACAGGAACAAACAATGTTAAAAATGGAAAACACTGGATCACATTACAGATAAAATTATACAAGTTACAAACATGAAGCGTGAGCCAGAAGCAGAAAAAGGGGCCGCACGAGGGGGCACTGAGAATGGGAGGAGCTGCAGCTTGCATGCAGAGACTGTAATTGTACCCTCTCTTTTCTTCTCTAAGGATTCTCGCTGTCGGCTGCCACTTGAATACATCTATCTTTCTCTTTGGCCCCATGCACAACCACAACCTCAACCTCAACCCTAACCCTCTCTCATCATTGTCAAATTTTATCTCTACTACTGTTTCTTCTTGAGAAAAATGTAAATATAAAAATTGAGTGGTAAGTTCAACACAAAGTAATCATTTCTCTTTATCTTACATCAGGTTCGACCACTTGACAACTCGATATCTTGATATTTTACTAGATAATCGTCTAATCAAACTATATAACAATCATTTCAACAGCTCCATAATTTACTCATCAATTGGAATAAATTCATATAAATAGTTACTGATGAATTGAATGTTTCAACTTTCAAGTAGATCAAAGTGTTTGGCTTATCCATTATAAGTTTATTTTTTTAATTTAAATTACAACTGTTCTTTTTGGGTGCTTTTCTCCTTTTTCTATTGATTCCATTTGATAGTCTTCCTCCTTTTCCTATTCATGATCAGACTAGTGTATGTGTATTTATTACTTTAGATCTTCCTCCAAGTATAGTCAAGGTTAGGTTCATTGTTCTTTGAAAATTAGGCTTGTATATATACAATGCCCAACAGTGTACAGTGATTGCGTGAGGGTCACAAAACCCAAAGCATGGCTGATTCGCCATCACATTTGCCTTTGCACTCGTAATTCAATCAATACAAACCATCTGATTGATCCAAAATTGGAGCTTGAAAGGCTTGCGGATTCGGATCACTGATATATGAAAATTTTACAACAGCATTGCACATATTTTCATTAGAAAATACTGTGAATGATGTATATATAGTCTTGAAACTATATTAATTTTGCGTAATGGGTGATCTGGACCGTTGGATTTTGTTTCACATGAAGAAACATTTAACCAAAACATGGTGAATTTGAGGACACAAGGCTATAAATTGAAAGCATGGTCCGAACAATATAATTCTAAAATTTTTGCTTGCTCTTGTCTGATGTTCCCTTAGCATCTGGGCTTATTGTGATTTTATTGTCTCTGAATTGACAAATCATATGCGCAACCATGAACTCTACATGTTTCTCATGCTTTTACAATTTTAATGCTTTCAAGTGTAAGCAAACAATCATTTGTTTAATCACTAAAACTTGTCTAATTATATTCATTTTGGTTGACTGGAAAACACAAGAAAAGAAAATTGAAGTGAAAAGCTTGGACGTTAGAACAGTAGAGAATTCGTAAATGCTGCTCAAAAGAAGGTTAGTTTAATGATCGACAGAAGAAATAAAGCCAGGTGGAAGTAGAAGCAATAATATTACCATGACTATTACATAATTTGTTTCCTTTACCTTCTCTATTACCAATGATAATGTCATGTGAAGAGGTGTAGGAAAACAAGAATCTACTCCTTTTCTATTTATAGTAATAGTAACTTTTTCTGTAAATTTGCATGAAGAATCCATCAGAGAGGATTGGTTATATATCGAAAGGGCCAAGCAAGAAACACCTGTTGAACGCAGAACTGTATACTGAAGTTCTGGGCTTATTCACAAAGTGAACGAAGCCTTTTAGTCTTTTTGTAGTTCTCTGCACATGTATCAAAAGTTTGGATAGATAGGTACAACGCTAGGTAAACAGAAGAAAACACAAGATGAAGGAGAGATGTTGATGTTTCATGTTCATTTACTAACCTTGAGAGGTTGCTACTATAAGAAAGCTTATCTCCTTTGAAATTTCATATTTCTGATCAATTGGCACCCGTATGAGCTTCAAAGTAGCATCCCTAAGCTCTCAAAAGAAGAAGAAAAAGAAAAAGAAAGGGAACAGAAGATAAAGTGGAGTAAATTAAAGTTGCATTAACCCAAGAAATAGTTTTCCAACTAAAGATTCAGTTTGTTTGCCAGGAAAATAGGTAGAAACAAGGACAAATATAGAACTTAAAATTCAACTTGAAAATATATTGAAACCCGGACAGATCTACAACTTATTTAAAGGGCAACTTTCATCAAACACTATACTTGAGGTTGTCCTAAATGAGCTAAAAATTACAAAATATATCAAAGCACTCCTATATATATAGAGAGAGAGATCAATAAATTATAATAATATAATTGACAAGCTGCGCCTCAAGACTCGCCGCGCTCATGCCAACACACAAGCATCGCTATGCAACGGCGGAGGATGTAGAATTTTGCACGTTGCTTCTTCACCAGATGACTGCACTTCTGGCCAAAAGATCTACAAGGGTCGCACGCGTGCTGATTATTAAAGTTAGTACTGTTTTTTTCCTTACCTGCCATGAATGAGTCAAGCAGCTTGCTGGGCTACTAGTGTTACTGCTACTAGTAGAAGCAGTAAATTAAATATGAAAGATAGAGGAGAGAGATATTGGTGTATTAATATATGCGTATATATAGAAATGAGAGTTTGGTTTAGGTTAATTATGCTCTTGCTCCTGGGTTGGGCTCCTCTAAATTAGGTTGGAACTGTAGCCATTGCAACCCACCAGTTGTGTCAGGATGGATGACGCAGAATATGAGATACAGTATGGACCAATGCTCCTGCCTAATTCACCTGAAATGTTATGAACTGCTTCAATGCTACCCCACTTCCTTGATGCTTTTACCATTAATATCTTATCATAATTTTCATTTTAACTGTACATCTAGTGGACTATTTCTGCAATTTCAGGTTAAACATTTAATGTCATGTCTCTTGGATGTGATCACCTTGGCGCTGTTAGACGTGCTACATTTTCAGCTTCCCATATTCAATCTGGACAGGTCCAAGGAACTTGTACTTGGAACCCAATAGTGATATCATTTAACACATTATGAAGAAATTTTAGCCAAACTTATGCAAAATCAATACTCTGCCTTTAAATTTGCTGTTGAATGCCTTTTTTTCCCCTTGTGATGCATAGTGTAACCATCATATTGCCTGGAGAAAGGTAGGAAAAAAGAGGTGGAGGATGATGAATCGATGATCATTAAACAGGCTCAAGCAATAGTATAAAAATGTCTTTTTCTTGGCCCAAAATTTTTCTCACTTTGAACTTATAACCGCATGCCAGACTGCTGTGCTATGGTCTGGTGTCACACGCACAGCCTCACTGCATGATGTATACCTCTTGCATATACATGCATAAACACATAACCATCATATTTGCAATAGTATATAAATTAAGTTTGCAGCACCGATTAATAAGAGTAATCGTAATTAATAAAGCAAAAGCTTAATGTAGATTATCTTTCATTGAAGTTTTTCAAGGGGTATCAGTTAATAATCGATATATAAGATTGTTTCTAACATGTAAGAGGTTTTGGCATGAAATGGTGTTGAGAAATTAAGGGTAAGGTTAGGGTTGGTTTTGTAAGGTAAATGTGATGATATGTTAAGCCTTTTGTACGATCCAAAATGAATTAAAAGAGAGTCAGAGATCCTGGTGATGGGGCCTGCCATGTGCTAAGCCAGTTTCAATTAGTCTTTTTGGTCTTAGGAGACTCTCTTAATTGATGGGTCGCCATCTCTTATGATCTATCACTTAAAATGTTTATCATCGTCGGCATAATTTGCTATGTTTCATTTAAACATTTGCCAACTTGGTTTATCACCAAGTACATTCCAATTTTAGTTTATCTTTTCCTTTTCTTTACTATCATTGATCCATGCCTAGATTCTGGGCCACTGCAACCACCAAACCCAGCTTTTTCTAGCTTGTTTTCAAAACCATATAAAAGGTGAGAGATAATTTAACAAAGTACTTTTTTATTTTGGGAAACTTAAACCAAAAAATAAAATAAAAATAAAAATAAAAGAATAAATTTGATTCCTTATATCCTTTAATAGTTTTATTTTATTTGAACTTCTAGATTTATTATCTGACACAATTAGCAAATGGTTGGCCTACATACATCCTTAGAAATACTCTTCATACTTTTTTTTGAATAAACCCACTATCTCGATCTTAAAAAATTATATATTTCTTTTCATCTATATTTGTAGAGTTTTAATAATAAATATATCTTACCAATATAAATCCAATGGTTAAATCTTTAATTGAATTTAAAAAAACTATGAAGAATAAAATATAGAATTTTCCTCACTCTATATAAATTAATAAAAATAATTTTCAGAAATTAAAATTTCCATTAATTTTATCCAAAAATTATTGTTCTAATTGTTTTTGTTGTGCAATAATCGAAATAAAAGAAGAAAATGAGAAGAAATCATACACGAATTTAAGTGGTTCGGCTATGAGCCTACGTACACTGTGACGGCAAAAGTATTCACTATATTGAAATTAGAGTTACATCAATAGGAATATATAACAAACCCTACAAAATATCTAAAATACCCTTACACAGTTGTATGACATGTGAGCCATACCCTCAATAGTTTTTAATCTAATAAACATTAATTGTAATCTAATGACTACAAATTAATAAGTTGCTATTAAAAGTAGTAAGCTCTTTTCTTACATATATCCATAGGATTGAAATGAAATAATGATAAAAATTTGTATTTGGTTATCTTTTCTCGTTTTCAACTTTCATGAATTCAACAAGAACCTCTTTTGACCAAATAAGGATAAACAAAAAATGTGGTGAACTTGTATGATAGATCATGTCAAAACATTTTTTTTTTAACGTAAGGAGAACTAAAAGCTTATATAATTGAGAAAAATTAACTATGGTTGGAAAAAGTGTTTGAAAATTGGAATATAACATCAATTCAAGCACTATAGTTCATCTCCCTAAAAGGCAAATAATATAATGGTTGCTCGTGAAGGAAAGGGAATAAACATATATACACTCCCAAGGTTTAGGTAAAGTAATAAATTACCTTTAACGTTTCGACTAGTACCATAATCACCTCCGAAATTTGGGTGAATTAATATAAGCACCCTTCGATTTAGAAAACTTTTTGATAAAGATTTTTTTAGCTCTAATTGTCTTATTCAAGAACTAATAACATAATAAAAATTCTGGTTTATATTAATAAAAAGTCAGAGAAAATTAATCCAACTAAATAAAATATCCAAAAAGTAAATATTCGACACTTCAAAAACTTTTGCTTCAAACTACAAGAAATTATATATTAAATTTGTTATAAAATATTATTAAATAAGTAAATGTATTAATTTTTAAAACTTTTACTGTTTTTCAAATCTAAATATTGTCTTTAATTTTATTATTAGGCAAGAACCTAATAGTTAGAATATGATTTTATTAGATTCTATAAAATAGTAAAGGCTCATTGATTTATTTGGTTTTTCCATTTCTTAGGGGGAAATTTCATTGATCCCACAGTTAAATTTTTAGAAAACACTTAATTCCAGATTTTTGTTGAACTAACACTTATCCCCTAAAAACTAACACTTAAACCCCAGATTTTTGGAGTAAAAATTTCGCCTATAATCATTTTCTATTTACATTTACATATAGATCACATCCATAAATTTCATCAACCATAGCCATGATAAAAGATTGAGTAAAAATAATTTATCTTTTTTTTTTTTTTATCAATTTCTCATTTTATAAATTTTTTTTTCTCATTTTCTTCATTTCACTTATTTATCTTTTTTTTTAATCAATCTCATACACTAATTAACTATATTTTTTTACTTTAATATTTAAATTTGATGTTAAACTTGTGTACATAAAAAGTAAAAAAGAGATTCAAGATTTCACAATTTTAATGAGTGTTAATTTTATTCGTGAAAAATCTTTAATTTATATCAAATTAGGTTTAAATTAGAAAATGGAGATTAAAAATTATGGTTTATGTAAGTGAGGTGTAAAAAGTGTTTATAAAGAAAWAAATTAAAGGTTAGTTTAATTACTTTATATTAGATTTTTAAGTAATTTATTATATGGTTTCAGTTGTAATTAAAAAAAAATTTAAAAATGGGTTCCTTTCGTTTAGCAGTGAGGTTCAAATGGAAAATAAATTTTGTTTTACAGAGTCCTAGAACGCATAATATGTAATGTAACATATTCTCAACATAATTCAAAGTTCTATTTTATAATTAATTTTAAACACAACACACTTAAAAAAGGTGGTTTTAAAATATGTAGATAATTAACTCAACAAGAGAATTAGTCTTCCTAGAATTATTAAAAAAAAAAAAAACAATTAATATTACTTACAGTCGTCAAAATAACCGCAAAGATTTTAGATTCTTGACTCTTCGTCCTGTCACTTAAACTATGGCAGGAACCTCAGCTTGGAAGGCAACACTGCACAATCCTCATTGGCTTCTCATTCATTATGAGATCCCATTAGAAATTATTTTACTACTTCATAGAGAAATTATTTTACTACTTCATATACATCAATTCGTAGATTTTGAGGATATAGTAAGCATGGTAGGTCTAAATTCCATGCTCCGATTAACCTTCTCTAATGCTCTGCGAAACAAAAATGGAAAAGACATGCAAACAAAACTTCTTAAACTCCAATTTCGATGGGTTTAATAATTGAAAGCAAAACTAAAGGTGGTGACTACATAAACAGTAACGTAGCCAAAAATTTTGTTTTGATCATACTAAATTATTATTTTAGGTAAACGTTAATGGTATGATAAATTTTTATTAATAAAAAAATATTTACATTTAATGAGGAGGCATAATGAACCTTACCCTTCAAAATATATTTTCTATACAAAAATAAATATTAGAGAAAAATACAATGTGATAAATAAAAATGCAACACATATGCAAGTACAACACAAAAAAATCAATAAGTAAGAAAATTAAAGAATACAAATTTATTGTTTCAAGAAAATTATCACTCTCCATTTGGACCACTTCAACATATTTTATCGATTATAATACCATTTTCAAAATATAAAATAAGAATTATTTAATAAAAATGACAATTATGTGCAATATATTATATATAGTTGCAATAATATTAAAAATTGAGAATAAAAGTTAAAAAAATAAAAAAATGAACCTATCAAAATATCATATAAATATCTAATTTTTAAATACTTATTCTAAGATTTTGAACTATACTTTTGTAATTTAAGTTTGTATGATCTTTTAGAATGAACATAGGAAAACTTACAAGGCTAAATGTATAATTTATGGATCAAGTGAGAAAAAGTGATTAAAAAATAGTTTATATATTGATAAAATTTGAAGATGATAGAGTGTTAGAGAAAAGAAAAGGGATATAGAGAGTTAAATTTACTTACATCGATTAAAAATTTAAAAAAAAAAATTCTCTAAATTTTAGAGCGGGCTGCTAGCCCACAAGATCCTCCGCCGCTGATCACAAAGAATGATCCATGTGAAGCCCATGAAAAATTACTGCTATTACAATGCAAACAAGGTGCCATAGTGGAGTTACGGAAATCAGTAGCAACATATTCAACATCAACCTAAAAAGACATCTTAGGAAGATGCTTTGGCCATAGCAATCTTGGAGTTGAAGGTTAATTTGTCTCTTCGCTACTGAATTTGTAATGACCAAAACGAAAACTTTGAATATGTCGTTGTTCGAAAATGACACATTTTGATTATCACGTGCATGTCCTGATAATCAGAGAAAGCAAAGTGATTTTTTCATGAATCTTGTCATCATGAGTGCATTTAGAATGAACGCGTACATAACATGCATTTCCATTTCCAAATGTAATTCATTTAATTTTTAGCATGTAACGAAGTAGAGCTATACATCATTTATGTAATCACAAACGCTTGAGAACAAAGAAAATTTAAAAATTAAGAAGTTAATTAACTAGTAAACTAAACTCTATCTTGAGGTTTTATCATGGGTGGCATTGTGAGCTTCACGGTCATCGAAAGACGTAGGATTCCTGTGATCTCCATGCCAGTGTCGGCAACCGTTTCTGATCTGAAGGAGGCGATTGAAAGGTCTATAGGTGTGGCCAAAACCGTCAAACTCTGAGGTTCAATGATCAAGTGTTAATTAATGAGAATACTATTCATTACTATAACTTTGAATAATCTGTCTCGCTTGTTCTTGTTCTTATTCTTGATGTCCGCTGAAATAATAATAATAAAAAAAAGGTGTTAGTGGAGTTTGGTACTGAGCAGTTTACTCTCAATTAGTGATGACAAAAATTCAGGCCCGGCCTAGCCCGACCCAGATAGGTCAAAATATTAACTTAGTCAAAATAGTGTCAAGTTAGGTCTTGAAAAAAAAAAAAGATTTGAGTGTGATTTAAGATCTGCACTATTTTGTTCAGACCAAACCAAACCTAATACTGTTTACTATTTTAAAATTTTAAATTAAATTAAATTTATTTTTTTAATTTATAAAAATAAATAAATAAATAATTATTTTGTTACAGTTCTAGGCTGGTTTAGGTCGACCTATAGGCTTGAAGCCTAGGCTTGAGTTTGCCCTATCTTAGACCTAGGCTTAAGCTAGATCAGGCCAAAAAATAGGTCAGATCAGGTCGGTCCAAGCTTGACCTGGACTATTGTCATCTCTACTTTCAATGTGGAGGAAACAATTTTAGGTTTTTAACGAAGACTAAAATTGCTAACATTGGGAGATTCCAATCGTCACAACTCGGAAGACATAGCTTAATAATGTGTCTCTAGAAATTGAAGTGAAGTTTAATTAATCTCAAGGAAAGTATTATTAGTTATCTTCAATCAAGTATTTGCTCAAATAAATAATTGTCCTTCCTGGAAAAAAATTAATGTTGTGTTTTCTGTTTTAATTTCCAGTAAAATGTCTAAATAATAAAGATAATATATTTGAATTTCTTTAATTTCTTTTACTGTTACATTTGCGCTGTATAATGTTAAATTTCTTCAAAGACTTTCCTTATAGAATATTGGATTTCCCGATACAATTTCTAGAAATGTCTACGATATATTTGAAAATCACTTAGACTCATCTGGATATCTTAATGAAAAAAATAAAATAGAAGACAAGAATCAAACTAATCATTCATTCAATTCATGCTAGAAAAGTTTATATGTTAAACGCGATAAATAATGTCAATAAACTTAATTACCGTTTTATTTTGCCCTAAACCCAATAATTACTGCAAATTGATGGATAAGACGGTCGTAGCCCTTGACTGATTAGTTCCTCACAGCCAAAACAAAAACAGCAAATTGGTTTCTACTTTCTAGGCATTAAATTTTTATTATTTTATATTTTTGTTTCTAGGAAACAGTTCCAAGGATTAATTTAATACAGACGGTAAGCTGGAAGCCCCTTAAATGAATGGCTAGCTACTTCATAAGGAAGCATACATTCGAACAAGATAATTTAAGATTTTGATGAGTAGCTATTATAATAATAATAATAATTAATAATAATTATTATTAGTTTTGTTTTTTATTATATTTTATTATATTTTATCCTTGTGATCTATGATTATGTTTACTATTTTTTTTTTGGTATGGTGTACATGCAAAAAATAACCTAAATAGGGAGATTTTATTAAAATTTGATTAATTTATGACAAATTTAGATGTTATGACCCATCAATTATTTGACATCGTTTGTCGGATATTGTTGAATATCAATTGACACACGACATAATCTATTAGACACTATTGGCTACGGTCGAATATGTTAGATATCGAACAAAAGGTTATGACACCAAAAATTTTCAAATGCAAGTCAAAACTCAAATGCTTCCCTTCATTTTGGTTCATTCTTGGAATTTTTTGTTTTTGTATGGCCTCAACTAGCATGCAGAACATGACTATATGTAATTAAATAATTAAGGTTTTATAATAAAATTATGATTAATTTGTATGAAGATCTTATTGTTATAATTTACACAAGTTCACTGATTTTCTATATTCAAAGACTAAACTTGTTATAGAAAATATACAAAAATATATAGAGTAATTATCAATGATCAGCCCTACCTTTTCCTCTTTTTTCACTCATATGGGACGTTTATCATTTTTCTCTTCTCTCATTCTTAAATTTTGAAAAAATCTCTTCTCAAGTCCTCCAGTTAAAAATTCTATTAGTTAACATCTATTAACATCTATATTTCGATAAATTTACTATTTTACCCTTACTAACATATATAAAAAAATGACTTAAATTTTTAAAAGACAATATTAAATTAAATTATCAAATTACCTTAACACATATTAACACATATTAAAATTATTTTTTCATGGATAATATTAACACATATTTGTATTTATTTCAAGGGTAATTTGATCATTTAACTTAATATTGTCATTAAAAAATTAGTTATTTTTTATGTGTTAGTAAGGGTAAAATGATAAATTTATTGGAATATGGAGGTTAATAGATGTTAACTAACAGAATTTTTAACTGGAGGACTTGAGAAGAGATTTTTTCAAAATTTAAGGATGAGAGAAGGGAAAAAGGGTAAACGTCCCATATGAGTGAAAAAAGGGGAAAAGGTAGAGGTGGTCAACGATAATTACTCAAAAAATTTAAGAAAAATATAAAGGCATTAAAGTTAAGCTCACACCTTACAATTGAATGACAATACAAAATAAATAAAATAAAATAGTTATAACAACTACCTATAACAAAAGTCTTGGAGTTCTAATATTATGATGAACCCTAAATTAAAATAAAACTTAGAAACCCTAAATTCACAAGCACTACCAACCTTAAATTGGCCAACTGAATTAGATATTAATATTGAAATAACCAATTCAATTTCAGATAATATCTATTGCTTTAAAGAAAAATGAAAATAGAGAGTGATTTGTTTAAGGTATATTTCAATTTGAGACGGAATCATGAAACAAAAAGAAGAAAAAAAAAATAATTTTTTTCCAACATTTACAATAGTCTTTATTTTTGCAGTAAATAATTTTATGTATAGTGTAATCATATAATATTTACTACTATTTTATCTAATTGTACTAGCCAAAAAAAAAAAAAAAGCTGTAAAAGGTTTTTCTCTTAATTTTTTTTAGTGACATAAGATTAACATAGTTTCTTACTATTTGTTAGAATTTGTGAGGTAAAACATTATTTAAAAATGATCCATAAATGCCTAATACTTGTCATTAGTTTGTTTTCTAACTATTGAAATTCAGAGAAGGAACTAGAAAGTGATTGAAGCTTCTTTCATTGCTTAAAGAAAAGAGTAAAGCTAACAATGTTTTTATACCAACCAGACTCAGCTAACTAACTAATAGAGTTAACAAACTCTTTCAACAGTATTAATTCACAATGACCAATCTACCTTTATTACAATTTTACCAAACTGTCCTTCACACTAATGTTAATTGTTGCTAACTTGCCTCAGGGGAATTCAAATCTTAAACTGGTAAGAGGCTTAGTAAAAATGTTAACATATTGAAACTTGGTACATTTTGAACTTGCAACTATTTTGCTAACATATTTTCTCTGATAAAATGGACATCTACTTCAATATGCTTTATTCTAGAATGGAACACAAGATTAGATGTTGGAGATTCAGCTCCTTTGTTGTCAGATAGTAATGCAGGAACATCACCAAGAGTAATATTCATTTCCTTCAGTGGACTTTGCAACCAAACTATCTTAGTTGTGGCGAGGGACAAGGCTCTGTATTCTGATTCAGTAGAAGACCTAGCCATAACATGTTTCCTAGAGCACCAATAGATCAAGTGATCACCAAAATAAAAGTAACAACCTGATGTAGACTTTCTGTTATCCACTGAATTGGTCTAGTTAGCATCATAGTATCCAATCAAGCTCAAAGATTTCATTAGTTGAAAATGTAATCCATAGTGATATTGTACCTTTGACATATCTCAGAATTCTCTTGCAGGCTTGCATATGTAGAATTGTGGGAGATTGTAAGAACTAACTTATCTTGTTAATTGCAAATGAGATATCAGCTCTTGACATGGATAATTATCGTAATGCACCTATAATGCTTCTGTAAACACTTGGATGTTCAAACAACTGACTGTCATTCATAGACAACTTATTGTTGGTAACCATTAGAGATTGATTGCTCTTGGCTTCATACATATTATGCTTCTTTAGTAAATCTGTTGCATACTTCCTCTGCGTAACATGTATATAACCAGCAGATCTATAAATTTCAAAACCAAGAAAGTAACTAATAATGTCTAAAGTTTTAAGTGCAAACTGTTTATTGAGATAAAAAATGACTTATTGAAACTAGCACTATCATCCCCTGTGATGAGTATATCATCAACATAGACTAAGAGCAAGATTATTCTTCCATTAGTAGCTTTCTAAATGAATAAACTTGTATTAGAGGCAGAAGCTTGAAATCGCATTGAAGCAGTGCTCCATTGAGCTTATCAAACTAGGCTCTAGAAGTCTACTTCAATCTATAGAGAGATTTATGGAGTTGGCAGACAAAAATTAGGCTTGGAAGGGTCCAGAAATCTTGCAGGTTGATGCATGTAGATAGTTTCCTGAAGATCCCCGTTCAAAAAGGCATTATTCACATCTATATGTTGGATGTCTCAATTTTTAGTTACTGCCAAAGAGAACATCACCCTGAATGTAGAAGGTTTGATGACATGGCTGAATGTTTCAAAGTAATCAACCCCTGGAGTTTGCTGGAAGCCTTTGGCCACTAATATGGATTTGTGCCTTTGTAAGGAACCATCTAAATTATATTTGAGCCTAAAAATCCATTTGCTATCAACAACATACATGGTAGCTGTAAGAGGAGCCAAAGACTAGGTATGGTTGGCCTAAAGAACATTAAACTCAGATTGGATAGCCTGGTACCATTGAGGATCAAATAATGCTTGATCAAGGGTATCAAGCTCAGTAGGAAGTGAATTAGAAACAACAGAAGCAGAAGTGAGATAAGAGAATAGTTTTGGTTTAGAAATTCTTTCCTTGGCTCTAGTAACCATAAAATGTATATTAATATGAGACGGAGATGGACTGGAAATAGTTGGAGAAGCTGGGGAGTGTAAATCTAGACCTAGTGAGTCAAAATGTGTAGAAATAAGAGAAGGAATAGAATGTTGTGGTGAGGAAGATTCAACAGTAGTAAAAAGAGGTAATTGTGTAATAGTTATTAGGGGAAATAACGAAGGACCATAAGAGAAACTAGCGACAGTAGGATCAGAGGAATAATGTGAAGATAGGAAATTACCAGAAGTATTTACTTTCATTAAAAGGGACGCTTTGAGCAACATAAATTCTACTAGAGAAGTGAAGGCATATATACCTTTTATGAGATGTGTTGTAACCAAGGAACACTTACGTAAATATTTGAAATAAAAATTCATGTTCGTTGTAAGCTCTCAAATTGGGATAACAAGCACTGCCAAAAACTTCAGGCTTTGTAGTTAGGGTGACTATGATATAGAGTGGTGAAGGGAGTAAGTAGTGTAAAATGGGAGTTGGTAGCCTGTTGATCAGGAAAGCAACAATATGGAATGCAAACCAGCAATAACACATTGGCATGGAGGCTTGTGAAAGAAGAGTGAGGTAAAGGTCAACAAGATGTCTATGTTTTCTCTCGAAAGACATGGATTCCTAAATATGATGCCAAGCTCAACAAGAGGAGCAAGAGCCTTGAATTCTCTACCCAAATCTGACTGTAGGATCTTTAACTTGGTATTGAACTGTCTTTCAACCAGGAGCGAAAACTGTTTAAAAATAGCTTGAACTTCTCTTTTAGTCTTTATAGGATAAATCCAATAATATTTGCTAAAATCATCCATAAACAACAGATACGAGCAGTAGCCATTACTTGANTCTCTACCCAAATCTGACTGTAGGATCTTTAACTTGGTATTGAACTGTCTTTCAACCAGGAGCGAAAACTGTTTAAAAAATAGCTTGAACTTCTCCTGTAGTCTTTATAGGATAAATCCAATAATATTTGCTAAAATCATCCATAAACAACAGATACGAGCAGTAGCCATTACTTGATTTTATTAGTGTTAGTCCCCACTCATCAGTATATACAAGGTCAAGTGGACCAGTAGAGTTGGAATATGTTCAAGGACAGGTAGCACGACGTTGCTTACCAAACTTACAAGACTCATAAAGCAAACTAGCAGACGTAGGAAAGGAAAATAGTTGAGTAACATTTGATACATGCTTAAGAATATAAAAATGGGTATGACCTAATCTTCTANTGCCATAGTACACTATCATCAGTGGTGGTACACCTTAACTAATAACAACTGAAGAAAATAAGGAAACAAGAGTAGAAATATGGTGAGGTGAAGAGGAGAATAACTGATTTGTTGTTGCATCTGACAGTAGCGACTAATAAAGACGATGTTTAAGAATTCCTTGGAGCAATGGTTCTTTGGTGATCTTGTCCTTGACAATACAACAATTGGAGTGAAATTCAGCAACGATGTCATTTTCTTTTGCAAGTTGTGATATAGTTAACAAGTTCNTTAGTAATAGCAGGAACATGCAGAATCTTTTTAAGAGTAAGAAATTGTGATGAACGTGGAATAGTAATGATACTAGAACCTGTCTGAGCTATGAGACGCATTGTACCATTTCTAACTTGCAATGTTCTGTTTCATTGTATTCTGAGTATATGGAAAGCTTGCTAAGGTTAGAGCTAATGTGGTTAGTAGCTCCAGTATCCAATTACCATGAATCATCAGCAATTGCTAGAGTAAGAGAGGCTATGAAAACTTGTGAAGGTTGACTTGGAATTGCCTTCTAAATGGCAGAGTTGAATTAAGGACCTTGNAAAGATGATATCAAACTAATGCTAGCATTTGAATGTTGTGTCACCTATTTTTCCACAAATTTGGCAGGTAGGTCTATTATTGAACCTAACATATATAATTGCCATTACTTCTAGTATTCCAGTTACCATGCCTTTGCCATTACCATCTCGAGACACACCTCTTTCGTATGGAAATCCGTCTCTGCTTCTACCTCTAAATTTCTAACCAAGAGACCTTTGAAGACCTTGATTGTGTACTACTGAAATCAAGATTTGATNGTTTTGTCAATCATATTAGCACTGGAATTTACAATAAGGGATTGAGCTGAATTATGTTGCTCTAGTCTTAGCTCATAGCTTTGAAGTTGAAACTATGCTTCCTCTAAGGTAATGTTTCCAGCTTTTGAGGTAAGATTAACAACAATTGCATCATATTCAGAACCTAGACCATCTAATATATGAAATAACAGATCCAAATTCGAGATATTACTTCCTATACCAATCAAGGTATCTGCATGTTCATTCATCATAAGAAAATAATTAGAAATAGTTTGAGATCCTTTCTTAGTGTTTTATAATAGATGTTTAAGGTGCATGACTCTNCACTATAGATTAAGTGTAAAACAATTTCTCCAAAACACTCCAAACTTCCTTAGATGTAGTGCTTCTAACAAAATGCCCAAATATAGACTCAGGAATTGATGATAATAACCAGCTTAAGGTGAAATGATCTATCTTTGGCCAAGCAATAAAGGCTGGATTAACTTTAGTTATTACATGAGCAGGATCATGATTAGATTGTAGGAGAGGTTTGGATAGACCTTACCTCCACTGATGTATTCTTCAAGATTTAATGCTCGCAAGGTAGGTAGAACTTGAGATTGCCAGAAGCCATAGTTGTCTTTGTTGACCTTGATCGATGCAGAAAGGTAGCTTGGAAGAGTATTCGAAAGAAGAAAATTGGATGAGAATTGAGAGCTTGAGCTCGACATTCAAGATTAGGTATCTTCATTGAGGCTTATGGAAATCTTGGATTTCTAGGAAGATACTCTGATGCCATGTTGAAATTCAAAGAAGAAAGTAGAAAGTAGAAAGTGATCGAAGCTTCTTTCATTACTTAAAGAAAAGAGTAAAGCTAATTATGTTTTTACACCAACCATACTCAGCTAACTAGCTAACAAAGTTAACAAACTCTTTCAATAGTATTCATTCATAATGACCAATCTACCCTTATTACAGTTTTACCAAACTTTCCTTGACACTAATGTAACACTAACATTATTGTGTCCCCAAGCTATTAATCCCTAAAAAAAGTAATAAAATAATTAAAAAAAGAGCAAGTCAGGAAACTTCCTTTAAGTAATCACTAAAAGCGCACTTTCTCTACTTCATAAGGAATCACTTCTGCTATGAATTTATGACGTGCACCAACTTCAGTGAAGCCAAATACTTC
>JANKKB010003303.1:0-25083 GCA_026225775.1 Bursera palmeri
TGTTATGAGCTGTATATTAGTTATTTACTTTATCATTGGGATTGTGTGTGAGCTGTGAGAATGATTCTAGGAGAGAATTATGAGAGTAATTTATGTGAGTTTATTACCTTCCTAAGAGAGACTTTGTGTTTATGTATATATATGTGTATTCATATTGATCTAATATATACAGAAAATATTGGTGAAATTCTTCAACATGCTATATTCTGTTTGTTTTATCCTTTGAGTACTGTTACATTTGGTAGGATTCCCACCATTGCCCTTTTCAATATTTCTTAATCTATATTGTTTTTTCTTTGAACATTTTATAGGGCCAGACTCCACTGTTGCAGAATTGACAGATTTCATATGTGCTGCTCAAATGGCAAAGGCAGCTGATGCACTTATGGGAGAACTAGAGGATAAGGTAATTTATTCCCCTTTTTGTAATTGTTAATGGATTATATTGTGTTTGTGTCCTTTAATTCTCTTTACACAATAAAATTGATTATGGGATCTTTTTTTTTTTTTAATAGCCAAGGCCTAAGCAGTTCTGCAATAGTTATCCTAAACACAAAAAGAGGAGGATGCTGGACTATGATACTTTGAAAAAGAAGAGGCCGGGGAGGTTTGAGAATAGGTTGCTAAATGGTGATGATGAGCCTTTACGTCTCCCAAATCCGATGATTGGGTTTGGGGTCCCCTTGGAACCTGTTTGTCTAACTCATCGAACACTTCCTGAGGCAGCCACTGGGCCTCCTTACTTCTACTATGAGAATGTTGCCCTTACTCCCAAAGGTGTTTGGGACACAATTTCAAGATTTTTGTATGATGTGGAGCCCGAGTTTGTCGACTCGAAGTATTTCTGTGCTGCGGCAAGGAAAAGAGGATATGTGCACAATCTGCCAATCAGTAACAGATTTCCTCTTCTTCCACTTCCGCCAAGTAACATTAATGAAGCCCTACCATTAACAAGGAGATGGTGGCCATCATGGGACACAAGGACCAAGTTAAATTGCCTGCAAACTTGTGTTGCCAGTGCAAAACTGACAGAGAGGATTCGAAAGGCACTTGAAGACTGTGAAAGTGATCCTCCTTTGAGTGTACAAAAGTATGTTCTTGATGAGTGCCGAAAATGGAACCTGGTTTGGGTTGGAAGGAACAAGTTAGCTCCGCTTGAACCTGATGAAGTTGAAATGCTTTTGGGGTTCCCAAAGAATCACACGAGGGGAGGGGGAATTAGTAGGACTGATAGATATAAATCTCTTGGTAACTCGTTCCAAGTAGACACAGTGGCCTATCATCTTTCAGTTTTAAAGGATATGTTCCCTGGAGGCATTAATCTTCTCTCACTTTTCTCAGGGATTGGCGGTGCTGAAGTTGCACTTCACCGGCTTGGTATTCCTTTAAAGAATGTTGTAACAGTTGAGATTTCAGAGGTGAATAGAAATATTGTCCGATGTTGGTGGGAGCAAACAAACCAAAAAGGGAATTTGATCGATATTGCCGATGTTCAACAACTCAATGCTGACCGGTTAGAGCATATGATTGATACCTTTGGTGGATTTGATCTTGTTATTGGTGGAAGTCCATGTAACAATCTTGCTGGTAGCAATAGGCATAGTCGAGATGGACTGGAGGGTAAAGAATCTTCACTCTTCTATGATTATTTTCGCATTCTTGATTTGGTCAAGAATATGATGACAAGAAATTAGTAGTTTCATGTAATGAATTCTTTTAATTTTAAATTCGGATTTATTTATTCTTGGAAAAACATATAGCTACAGCTTCCAATGCTAACTTTGAACAGAAGCCCATTTTTTTTGGGAGGCGTAATTTAAAATATAGAGATTCCTATTAATATATTTTAGATGGCATAATACACTGTCTTGAATTTTTTTTCCGCCATTTTTAGATGAATAACTCAATCCACGTACAACGATACTACACATACAAAATTTGAATGCAAACTTTTTTTTTACAAAGTGACGTATTATCGAGTGAATCATAAGTTGAGTGGTGAATATATAAAAATTGAAATAATAAATATTGATAAGTAATATAGTATAGAATAAATGATAGATATACTATTTTGTATACAAGATTTTGTTTATGGGACATTGGTCATCCTTTAACATACAGTGTGTGTACAAATCAGTTTGTGTGATGAGTTTTCATGAAGCGTGTGTACAATTCAGTTCGTGTGATGAGTTTTGATATAATTCAGTTTGTGTGATGAGTTTTGAATCCGAGCCAAAGTTTTTGAGTTGGTCAAACTTATACTTATAGTGACAAATCAAAATCAAATTTGGTTTGGTTGGGTTAGTCGGATAAGATTAAAATAAATATAAACTAAAAAGATTAAGCTATTATATTTTTTTTTTAACTTAAATTTACACATTTTTTCATAACATTTTATCTATTATAATCTATAAATGAGAAATCTACTATAATCTATGGAAAAGAAGTTAAAAAACTTTTATTTTTTTTATGTTAACTCAACAATTTTTTCTATTATTATATTATAAAAAAATAAATAGTTACTAAATAGTGATAAGATTTTAAGTCAATTTTTTAAGTTATAATGGCATGAGTTTAAACTGAAACTTTATTTTGATTTACTCATTAAATAAAAAGGTTAGGACTAATTATTTTCCAAATGATCACTCCTCAAACCATGTAAATAAGTATGCATATAAAATATCAATAATGAAGCATAAAATTAAAACAATATCAATAAAAAAACAACCCCAAACTATTAGACATTAATTACCTATTTTTAATATATAAAAAAATTACAAAAAATTAAACATATTTTACCAAGTATCAAAGAAAATAAAGAAATAAACGATGCTTGCATTTTTTAATTATATATTAAAAAAAGATACAAAGAAATATAAAAATATAAATAATGACATTGAATCGTATTATTATTTTATATCGATTTATATTTTGCTTTTGGATAGGTTCGGCTAGGAACACCAAGAACAATCGAAATCATAAAAAAAATTAGGTTATAATTATATATATAACCTAAACCAATCCAAAAAAACTTCAACCCAAAAACCACCCCTAAATTTTGATCCAAAACTATTTGGTTTTTCAGGCTATTAATAATTTTCACACCCTTTACACATTCCATAAGCCTCCCAATGAAAGAAAGTTGCATCGAATTTGTCTCTTTTTATACTATTACCCCATTTTTCATAAATATATTTGTGTTTTGATTTAAGGTTATTTGGGTATAAGAAATCGAAACCAATTCAACTTGATTAAATTAGGATATATATATATATATATTATATACTCTTTAATCCTCAAATTAAATAGGGTAGATTAATTAGAATATATGCAGATAAAAAACTGAAATAAAAGAAAATAATCAAGTTAAAATGTTATTTTGAAATTTAGTAAAATCATATTATATTTTTATTCACTTAGTTAGAGAAGTGCTCAGTTGAACTAACGAGTAAATTACTCATCAATAATGAAGAATTACACTAAACTCATTAAATATATACTTCAAAAGTATCTACTAATTTATTTGGAAGATTATTTTTATCCTTAAAGTTGAATTTGGTTAGGAAATCTAATAAATATTGGATCTGCTAAAAATTAATCCTCCAAACAACTTGGTTATTATTGCAATAAAGGGATTGTTTATTCTTAATTACTCTATCCTATTATTATTGTAATATCCCCATGGAATAATATATCTTTTATTGCTGTTAATCTATTTAAATTAAAGAAAAAAAAAAGATGTTACATGTTTTCCTTTGCAAGAGATGATATTTAAGGATATATATATATAATATTATTTTATGACAATTTTACCCATTTAAATTAAGAATTGATTAGTCGGGACTAAATATAATTAATCTAATTTAAAATCCAAAGTGCAGCGCTTTCGGTTTTGAATTTATGGCTATTCATATTCTGCACGCTAGCCAGTGAGCCTGACTATTTTGTTAAAATGGTGCGGGTGAACGCCGTTACTTAACCATGGTTAAAAAAGAAAACGCTAACCAAACCACCACAATAGCACCGCCACCACTATTCCGTCTCTCTCCGTTCCAATATAAATAGCCATTTAGGTCCTCTCATTCTCCTCCCACTATCTCTCTCCTTCTCTCTCTACAAGCTTCATACTCATATTTATAGAGAGAGAGAGAAAAAAAAAAGAGAGATCTTGGATATCATATTTTCACAATTTCTGGAGAGCATTTCTCGCTTCTTCTCTCTCCGTTTATTCCTCCAAAGGACGCCGTAAGGTACGATCCTAATTTTCTTAGATCTGAGTTTTATTTGTTTATATTTTATATTTTACACTTTGTCCGTACGTTATAGTGGGATTGTGAGATTTAGGGTTTTTCTGAGTGCGATTTTATTTTATTCTTTTTGCCGGTCTGGTTGCTTGCTGAGAAAAGGTGATAAAAGGTAAGAAAATTCCGTTGCATGTCGAATTAGGCGGATGATACGGTTCCGTGGTTCCTTTTGCTATGTTTGATGCTGTTATTTTGGGTTGGCGAGAGCCAGATTTTGATTGTTTGGAAACTAGATTATAAATGTAACAGGACGATTAAATTTATATATTTATTTATTACGATCTGAATAATATATTTTCTTTAATTAGAATATGGATATGTTTTTTTTTTCAGTCAACAAGAGATATTAATATTTTCAAAACTTGGAGTTTTATGTACTTTAAAAAGTGTACCCACTTTAATTTTTATAGAGTGAGCTCGATGCTGCTCAATATTTGGTTTGGTTGAGATTAGTTTCCCATGCTTTTCCACTTTTATTTCCGTTTTTGGAAGTGCAGTGCATCTGAATGATGACTACTGATGCCTTTATTTATTTGCTTGTATATTTTCCGGTTTTGGTTTTCGGGTGGTTTGATAGAACTTATGAGAAAGCTTTTCTCTCCAATTTTTTAATGTTAAATACTATATATGGTGGTATTTACTTGGATTTGTTGGTGAATTGAATCATGCTTGCTGATTTTACCTTTATATCTTGTGATATGGTTGGTTGTAGAATTGAATTAGTGGTTCACTTGGAATGGCTGCCACTGCAACTGCCTCTAGTGTGCGATATGCACCGGAGGACCCTACTCTCCCCAAGCCATGGAGGGGCCTAGTTGATGGTAGAACGGGGTATCTTTACTTTTGGAATCCAGAGACAAATGTAACCCAATATGAGAGGCCTGCGAATAGAGCTCCTACGTCCAAGTCTTCTTCAGTGCCTCAAAGCTCTTCAGTTCAAGTACAACAATCTTCTCAAGGACAGCGTCACGGTTCTAGCCCTGAAAAGGAAGGTGATAGGCATGGCAGAGGGACCAATGGCGGGTCAAAACTTGAGGCAGGCTCAAGGGCCAATCAGGTTACTGTTATAATAACATCTGAAATTGATACTTTACATTCTGTTCATGTAGTTGTTATTTTCCTTTTGCTGAGAGACTTAATTGTGTGTTGGAGTCAGTTTCTAACTTACAAAAGTCTTCTTATTCCAAATGAGTTATGTATGATCTACAAATATTCTGCAACATTTAATGTGTCATAGTTGCTACATTGTTGGTTCTAGGAAATATAAGCACATTCTTATCTGATTAAGAGACTTCAGTTATGGTTTCTCATTGATTCATGCAGTTGTGGATAAGCTTTGTAATGAGGTGTTGCATTACTTTTCAGTGTGTTTAGGCAAGGTTGCTTAGAAATTCTAAGTTTGGAAACCTATTGAAACATAATAGGCACATAATTTTACTCCTGTTAGTAAGGTCAAAATGTTGTTCTGTCACCAATATCTAGATTTTCTCCTCCTTTTGAAACCCTCATCTTTATCTGAAAAGTAATGCTATTGTTCATATTTTTGTAATAGAGTTCAAGAGGTGGACCTGTTCAACCTCATAACGCCCCAAATGGCATGGGAACCGTGGGACATGCAGTATCGTCTGCGAGAGGATATGGATCATCAGCCGCAGGGACCAGTTTATCCGCTGATGCTTATCGTCAGCGACATGAAATAACTGTAACCGTGAGTATCTAGGAAATTTTTATATATTGTTTCATAACTTAATGTATTATGGTATTTGTGTATTTTTTATACATTCCATGGGAGTGAATGGCATGTGTGCTTTATGCTACTCTGTTATTGATTTATAATTGTGCCATGATGTGTTTATTTCCTTGCAACTCGGTGATGACTTCTTTGCTTGAAACACTTATCAGGGTGATGAAGTGCCTCCACCTTTTACATCGTTTGAAGCAACTGGCTTTCCTTCTGAGATTGTGAGAGAGGTATGAGCTTCTGCTATTTTTTTGTCCATTTTGTCTTTACACGATAGTGGTGGCCTGGATTTATTGTAAGTCAGCTCAACCATGTAAGCTACATGTTTCTTGTGCTGAATTTTGTAATTGCTGGAGGTCAAATGACGAGTTTTAGACTCATGTTAATTCTTTTGCCATCTGTACTTTTTGTCGCAGGTGCGATATTTGCTCCTGGAGGAGCTAATGTCGTACGCTGTGCTGCCCTCTTTGTTGGGGCATTGCAAAAAATTTGGAGCGCCCTTTTATGGTGGACCAATTTAAGGAGAGGGCTTTCCGAATCACCCAAGTTCGTGGCCAGGACTGCTATTGGTGATGATTCAGTCTGCCACTTGGTCCAATGGAAGAAGAAGTCTCCTCCTGCTCCAGCTTGCACCAGCAAGCATTGGCCGGCTGCTTATGGAGGATGATGCTTCTTCTGGCATTAACCAAAAAAAGAAAACAACCAGAAATTTTGAGGCCAGTGACTCTGCTCACAGCGGTTACCGAATTTATTCTTTTTCCAGGTATACAGTGCTGGATTCTCTGCCCCAACCCCAATTCAGGCGCAGTCGTGGCCGATTGCTTTGCAAAGTAGAGACATAGTGGCCATTGCAAAAACGGGATCTGGGAAAACATTGGGTTATCTAATTCCAGGATTTATTCATTTGAAGCGCATTTGCAATAATGCTCAATTAGGTCCGACTATGTTGGTATTGTCACCGACAAGGGAGTTGGCAACTCAAATTCAAGATGAAGCTGTGAAGTTTGGGAAGTCGTCAAGAATTTCTTGCACGGTATGTTGCCTTGAGTACTGGTACAGTAATGTGGATGTGCCTGCATGTATGCATGTTATATCTTGAATTTGCGGAGTCTCTTCGTGAATATGTGATTTAAAACCTGTGATCTGGTATCTCCTGTGAGGGTGAGATTATTTCAGTCTGTTGATCATTTGTGTGACCAAGGAAGTGTTCATTTTTCAGACAAGAGTGTCTTCTTATGCAAACATATTAGATTATTTTAATTCTCCCCTCTGCTCTGAAATGGTGATTGCTATAAACTATAGTTTTCCATGGATCAAATTAGACATTTTATGGATGACAATTTGCTTTTTAATTTTAGTTATCATGTGTTTATGTTATTTGTTTTTTAGGAAGAGCACCATAGGGTTGCCAGTTAAAAGATCTAAAAGTATCGATATTGTGGTTACAGTCCCGGCTACTTGAATGATATATCTTGAGATGCATTTGATTGACCGTGTTAAGATGCTTGAAAATGTTTTCAGTTATTTAATGTGTTGATCATCTGACAAGAACAAGTTTTCTTGCACTGTATTAGATTACTTTTCTTTTCCTTTTTGTTTAGAAGATGTTTATTGTTTTTTACTTGGTGGCTCTATTAGATAAAATCAGTTCTCTTATATGTGACAAGTTTCTTGCTGAAGTTATCATTTGTTTTTTTATAGTGTTTGTATGGAGGAGCACCAAAGGGTCCTCAGTTAAAAGATATAGACAGAGGAGTGGATATCGTGGTTGCCACTCCCGGCCGCTTGAATGATATTCTTGAGATGAAGAGAATCAGCCTCAATCAAGTTTCTTACCTTGTGCTAGATGAGGCTGATCGTATGTTGGACATGGGTTTTGAACCTCAGATACGAAAGATTGTGAAGGAGGTGCCAGCTCGTCGCCAGACCCTCATGTACACTGCAACATGGCCAAGGGAAGTTCGGAAAATTGCAGCTGATCTGTTGGTAAATCCTGTTCAGGTTAATATTGGCAATGTTGATGAGCTTGCAGCTAACAAGGCCATCACTCAGGTGTGAACTTAAACAGTGTTGATCCCCAACCTAGATTGGACATGAGATATTATCAATTTTCATGTCTTTGAAATGTTCTTTTGTCTTCTTAATTTATGGACTTCCTTTTTATTGTATTTTGGTATGACGGACATTTTGTTGGCTTTTTTTATAGCATATTGAAGTGTTGGCCCCCATGGAGAAACACCGAAGGTTGGAGCACATATTGCGGTCGCAAGAACCGGGATCAAAGATAATTATATTTTGTTCAACAAAAAAGATGTGTGATCAACTTGCTCGCAATCTTAGTCGCCAATTTGGAGCTGCTGCCATTCATGGAGACAAATCTCAGGGTGAGAGGGATTATGTTTTGAATCAGTTTCGCACTGGGAGGTCTCCAGTCCTTGTAGCCACAGATGTTGCTGCTAGAGGATTAGACATTAAAGACATCAGGTTGGGGACTATCCTATTTACAGTTAGTTCTCTATGTTATATCTTACATCTATTTTTGGTTTTGGTGAAGCACATCATTTTAGAGCTAAATTACTTTCACAGTATGAATCAATCTATACCATTTTGGCTATTACTTTTAACTCTCTTCTCCAAAAAAACGTTTTAATAAATACTATCTACATGCCAGACTAAAAATATGGGTTGTATTTTCATTTTGCAAATAGTAATAGTACTTATGGGTTGATTAATCTCTGACAACATTAAGTTGCTCTCTTAAATTTCATATGCTCATCTATATGATGTAAACACGCAGTCTCAACTGCTTAAAATTGCAAATTTTTTGTTTATCTTGGGCTGTTATTTTGTGTTCTGGTATCTAGTGAGTTTGCAATGTTTGGTGCTTTGAAATCGGTTTAGAATAAAAATAACATTTTGCATAGCCCTTTTTCCTTTGTTTTGATAGTTCCATGAAAACTGTTGACCCCCTCTTTATTTTCCAAATTTCATGATTTCTTTGAAAGCATATCATGGCTATATTTACACTCTAATTTCTGTTGCAGGGTGGTTGTCAACTATGACTTCCCTACTGGTGTGGAGGATTATGTTCACAGAATTGGGAGAACTGGCAGGGCTGGTGCCACTGGCATAGCCTATACCTTCTTTGCTGACCAGGACGCAAAGTATGCTTCAGATCTGATAAAAGTACTTGAAGGGGCAAACCAGCGAGTTACTTCTGAACTTCGTGATATGGCTTCACGTGGTAGTGGAATGGGGAGGCCTAGACGTTGGGGTACTGGTTCTGGTGGCCGTGGTGGATGCAGTGATTCAGGTTATGGGGGAAGGGATGGTGGAAGGGGTAGTTGGGGTATTTCTAGTTCCTCTTCCAGAGGTGGAGGCCGTGGAGATGAACATCATTCACGCGACAGGTACGTAGACTAATCCTACTGTATGTTTTAAGTTCTATTACTGCGCTTGATTTTCTAGAATTTTTTGAATTAGACAACAATTAATCGCTTTGTGACTTTTGATCTTTAGGTCATTTTATTTTGTTTTATGTGGATTTGAAGAAATTCATTTTACATCCACTTTAAATTTTGGAGTACCTGTTTTATTACTTTATGGTTTTACACCTTTTAATTCACATTTCTGGCCTGGCTAAAGTCCTTGATATTTATCCTAGTAATATTTAAATGCAATAAACCTTCTGTGATTTGATATTTTTATCTTTTTGTGGGTAAAGACATAAATAGGCAAGAGTGCCATGAAAGTCAAATTTTATATTTCTTATTATCGTTTGTTCCCTAAATATGATTTGTCAAGTCTTGTGTGTATGAGAAAATAGAATTTGTTTTAAATTCCATATTGAACTTGTTTTTTTCGCTTTTATTTTGTCTGGACAGGCATGACCGTGGTTACCATGATGGGAATGATAAGAATCGTAACTATGATGGGAATCATAAAGGTCGGAGTTCCAGTCGAAGCCCTGAGAGGGGGTCAGGTAAAAGTTTTAACCGTGACCGTAGTCGCAGCCGAAGCCCTGACAGGCACGACAAGTTATCGTCTGCACGTGGACACTCCCAAGTAAGCAGCTTTCACCAGTTAATGATGGAACGAGGACGGTCGTCTCCACCACCTCAATACCGTGTGCCACCTTACAACAGTGACAAATCAAGGGAACGCAAGAGTCCTTATCGTGAGAGGTCACGATCTCCTGGTGGTGGTGGGAGGGGAAATATTGGCAATTCAACTAATAATCGACAGGGAAGATCAAGCAGTGCAGCTGATGGACCTCATCATGGGGAAGAAGAGGAGGAAGGGATGATTCATCCAGAATGATATGGTGGTAAAATGATCATGCTGAGTATTTTGAAAGGTTTTGATCACGGTATCTTATCATCTAGTTCTGCCATTTTGGTTGGGGGGTAGGTCATTATACGAGTATTTACAATGTGAAGGACCATGGAAAATTTACTTTTTGAATGTTTATTTTTTACTAGAAGTTAAATCACCCTTCTGTTTCCGTTGTTCTTGTGGAGATGTAGTGTTGTGTTTTGCAATGACGAAGCACAACAAAGTGTTTTTGATGTATCTGCTTTGTAATTTTCTGACTTTCTTGTTTACAGTTTTAACACTAATATATAGCGGACAGTCTGATTCATTGTTGTATGTTCAGGAACTCGAGCTCTATTGTCTTTATTGTTTTCTATTTTTTATTTTTCCGAAACATGTCTTGATCAACTTAAAATTGGTTCCGCAGTGAAATCCGTAAATCTGATAATCTTGATTCTCTACTTTTTCACACAAAGCTATGTTTGGCTTGAATCAAATCATAGAAATGCGATTTTTGTTATGAAATGCTTACATGATGAGAAGGGAGTGTTCATTGGCATGACGAGATTAATTGTAGGAGATTCTACGGAGATTAAGAGTTGGTTTTGGGATTGTCGATTAGCCGTGTTGGGAGAAGAAAATCCGGTTAAGAAAAAATTTCTATTGTAGCTGTGCTCTCAGGAAATATTATAGGTTTTGTTCGGTGTTAGTAATCTGTGTAGATTCATTAATCACATCAGCATAGAATTGTTCTTTCAGATGCAGAAGATGAATGGAGTTTGGCGTCTGAATATTATTGCTACTGTTTACAGAAGCACGAATACGCGGATTTAAATGTTGAATATCAATGGATTAGTTACCTCTAATCATTTCGACTATGGCAATATTGCTGGACGCGTCTACTCTCCACGCCAACCGTCGATGACTGACGACAACTGGTGTCCAGTTTAAGTAATTTTTTTTTAACTTTATTTAATAATATATATTATTAAATAATTAATTAATTTAAAAACTTCATTATCTAAATATTTTTAGGTTTATGATTTTATAGGGATGTTTTTGGAATTTCATTTACTCCAAAATTGATTTTCAAAAAACCAGTGTTTGAAAAGTTGTCCCTTAATACTTTTGAAATTTAGTTCATAAACTGAATCTTAGAGAATCAATTATGAAATAATTAAACACCTAATAACTACAGCTTTTCATTTTTAATCTCAATGCCAAATTGGCTTTTAGTGCTTATGATTTAACTTTTTTTTTTTATTTACAAACATTTTAATCAAATTACACAAATTGATAATTTGTTATGAATAATCTTAATATGTGCTTAAAAAATATGAATTCACATTAATATACTAAATAAGTTTTATAATAAATAATAAAAATACATATTATTGTCTATTATAAAACTTCAATTTCTTTTTATTATCATTTGTCTTCTTACCAATATTTGTATTTATTTTTTTGTTTGCATTTTAATTGAAAGTAGTATATTATTATTTTTATTATTATTATTACTAGTAATGGAAGAAAAAGGGCAGTAATCCAGCTTTGCATGGAGCTGAAACTTTATAAGTGGCTTCAATAGGCTTGCGTTTGGCCCAAATGGATTTCATGCACAGCCATCCCCAATCTACTCATCGGACAAATGGATTTCATGCCCTCTTTTGTTTCTCTTCCATCCCACACAATTCTTAGTAGAAATTACAATTTTATACATTCACAATTTCATATTTACTCAAATTTTTTATTTTTGATATAAAATTTGTATGTGTAATCTCAATTGGAATTTGATGAATCCCAAAAGAATGAAACTTTATCTTAACGGGGATATCCAAATACTTTTTCACGAATTCTTATAAAATTCATTTACGATCTATTTGTGTATAATCTTTTTTTTTTAGGCAGTATTATCTATCTCTTCTTTTATATGATAGTTCTCTAAATATTGTTAAAATTATTTGATGTCGCGTAACTTATTCCTCTATCAAATCCTATAACAAAAAACAACTTGTACACAACTATATATATTTAAATAATTCAAACTCATAATATAATTTAATAATATTTTATAATTTAAGATAAGTAATTAAAATTATAAATTTTTTAATATTTAGATAATTCAACGTTATTTTTGTCTATATATATATATATATGGTTCAAGCTATTGTGACTTAATTTTTTTGACCTAATTTCATGTAGTTTTTGATTTTTTTAATCTAATTGTGTAAAGAGTTGTTGAATTGGTTTGAAAAATATTAATTTTTATATTCTGTTTTTCACCCATGGATCGTAATAAATCAAATTTTATCAAGAATTTCGTGAAATTAAGTCAAAAAAATTAAGTTCGGACTTCCATTTACTCAAATTTATTCAAATTTTAGAGAAAAGAAAGCTACCCACCCATTAATTAGTACTTGGAGAATATAACTAATAAGTGAAAATCTTAAGTTTGACTTTTTCAATCAATTTATAATCCGTGTTTAATTCCACAAAGAGAGTAGTAAAAACACATTGAAAACTAATGTTAATTGTTTTTTAAACCTTAATTAGTAAATTAACATGAACAATTAATTAGTACTGTTTGGATAAACACAGGGTCATTGCCCTCCTATGGGCGGTGTGAAAGCAGCAAAAAAATGTGTTGGATAGATGCTAATTTATGAGTAGGAGTACGAAAATAACTGTAAAATTTCCCAGATTTAACAAAAATTTGAAAGAATTTATTTAGAAATAAATGGAGTCATTTATTTAGAAAGCATTAATAATTCAGTTACAAATTTATGAGGATGATTTTGACACGTGCTGCCTCTCTACTCATGGCTTCAAACCTGTGATTTCAAATTTGACAATGTTTCTGCAGCTTGCAAACCTTCCTTTGTAATTACTTTACTGCCCTAAATAAAAAAAATAAAAATTCTCATTTTTCTAAAAATTATCGTGTCTTTAATTTTACTAGAGTTTTTTTTTCTTTTTTTTTTTCCATTAAGGCAGATGAGCTAAATATTTGCTATTTTTTAACCATATACTTTGACTGGCATTAATTAATTAAGAAATTAGCATTTAAATTTTAATTAATATAACATAATGAAACTTCAAAATTTGTTTTACACACAAATGAAGCTTACATTTGAAGGAGGGTGATTAAGGCATAACACAACAAAACAAAATGAGAGAAAACACCGTTCTTGTAGCCTACACTCCCTTGAGCTTGTCCCCACCAAAACCAAATCTGGCCAACAGAGAGTATGCCTTCACTGAAATCAGGACAGTTTGGATTGTCCAACAACCCTTTGATGTACATCGACGAGATCTGATCCATCCAAAATTTTACACATCAAAAGCACAAAATCACGACCGATGCCTGAAAAGGTAACGAAGAGCCTTCATGTCCGCCACGTGTCGTGAAGCTAGTTGAGCATCTTCATGAAAATACAAGGCCTTATAACGACCTAATGATTACTGGTCTTTTTTGCCCTTAGCTTTACGAAATCGGGGAGTTTAGGAGTCACATTCAACTAGAAATATTAACCGTTGGCTTGACAAGTCATCAGAGGCTAATTTGCTGCCACGTATACACTTTCTTTCTGATTTTTCACTATTAAAACCCCCCCTAGAATTTAACCCCATTACTCACAATTAAACCATTGAATCAACCCTTCCTTCTTGAGCTCTCTGTTCCTTACTCTCTCTATTCTGCATGGAGTTTGGAACAAGCTTTAGAGAAGATTACCCTTTCCTTTCAAGCCTTCTGGCTGATAATTCTTTCAGTCCAGAGCTTGTAAATGGCTTTCCTCCGCTCGAAAACACCCCTTCGTGGGGTTTGTTTCATACCTATCACCATCTTGATATTCATGATACTCATAACCAGTCCTCGCTCTTGAATTCTCATAATCTTAATCGTTTTACCATTGAAGGGTCCTCGAAGAATCCCTTCTTTGGTGTTTCGAAACCGAGCTTCGATCCATTCGAGGCTTATGCAAATGAGTTCCCACCATCGGATGGTTCTACTCCTATGATATCAAATAGTGTAAAAGCGCCTTTGCATGGCTCTGAAACGAGGGGGTTTAATTGGGATATCCCTAACAAATTTGCAGCTCAGGCCATGCCGGAAACTCAGATTTATCAGCCGGTGAGTTTTCGAGAGTATGGATCGGCCAGTGGAAAGATACCGGATGAGGTATCGTGCATAACTGGAGAAAATAATGTGTATAAGGAGAAAGTTGATCAGAAGAGGTATAAAAGGATGCATGCAAGAAGAGAAAGCAAAGCTCCTAAGAAGAATAACATAATCAAAGGCCAATGGACAGCTCAAGAGGACAGGTTGAGAAACTTCAATTCATTTTGGTTAACTTATTTAAGTTTTAGCAAATTCAGAAATGTTATTTATCTCATCCTTCCTTATTCTTTCCTCCCTAGGGTTTCTTGTTTGGTAATGTTTATTCCAGTAAATGGGAATTGATCATCTAGATCTCCGTTTGCAGGCTGTTGATGCAGCTGGTAGCTCAGTATGGCACAAAGAGATGGTCTCAAATCGCTAAGATGCTGAGCGGAAGAGTGGGAAAGCAGTGTAGGGAGAGATGGTACAACCATTTGAGGCCTGATATCAAGGTTTTTCCTTATATATCTTAAAACTTCCACTAAATAAATTAAATACATTTATATGCATATACGTGTACATACATCTATGCAATCCACTGATGTCTAGCTACAACTATATATGATATGGTAGAAAATCGCATTTCATATCATATATAACAAGTAATTTACCCTACACTAAAGCTTGAAAATTCTTAATGGCGCCATTAAACATTCATACATCAAAGATACATGTCTAGTTGTTTACATTATGACATCAATTGAAAATCATTAATGAGAGATAATTTTCTTCATCAACATGCATTGTCAAAATGTAGAAATATTATGACGTTTGATTTTTTGTCGTTTTTATTTCTATGTTGACGCGTTTGTAAAGTATATGAATGCTTAACCTACTAATTTGTTTGTCGCTACATGATTGACAACACATTTGACATGCATAGCGACAAGTGCTAGGTTGGACTAAGGTTTCTTGAAATATAATACGTCAGCATGTAAACGGTAAAGAGAGAGATAAAGATTTATCTATATACGCATACATATACATGCATATACATACATAAATATTTTTAAAAAATTAATATTTGGTCGATCCTGCCCTATCTTTGATGACAAAGGTGCATTTCTTTGCAAATTCGACCTCTAGCTAGACTATAATTGATCAGTGCTCGGTAAAGCTTCATTATTATATGCACAACTACAATAATATAATATTGACAAAAAAATGTTATGATGACGCAGAATAAGATCTTCGTTAATTCTAAGAAATTTAAAAACGTTTTTTCTTGTGTTGTATTTGTAGAAAGAAGCATGGAGCGAAGCAGAAGATATTATACTTATTGAATCACACAAAGAGTTGGGTAATAGATGGGCGGAGATAGCCCGAAGGTTGCAGGGCCGAACCGAGAATACAATAAAAAATCACTGGAACGCAACCAAACGGCGGCAGCATTCCAGGCGGAAAGGCAAGGACTCGACCCCCAAAAGCTCTCTGTTGCAGAACTACATCAAGACTGTTACTCCAACTCCTTCTACGAGAAAGGGTAGGGCAAAAGCACCCGCACCAACGCCTCCACCCGCACCCGCAGATAATCCTAACAAGCAAGTGGTTAACAACGTCACGCCGACTCCACAAACTCATCAAATGGAGAGCTCAGAATTCACCTCAGCCGATTGGCAAGTTCCATCTTATGATGATCAAGACGAAGGCACAGGGTTTTCGTTTGACACTAATATCTTATGTGATGAATACAATTTTGGGCCAATTCTCGAAGAGATGGCTTGTGGTTCTATCGTTGATGAGAGCAACTTGGAGTTTGAGATGCCTCTGGAGATAGAGAGCTTCATGCAAGGTGATTCGTCGAAGGCGGCAGATATGATCGAGATTGTGTATCAAGGTCTCTAATTAAGCCGACTTGCCCTTGAAGTTTTTAGACTTTTTTTGTTTTTTTAATTTGTTTAGTGGGAAAATGATGAGGATCGATGTAAGTAGTGGTATCATTTTCTCGTGACTAATCAAGTACGATGTTGGTTTGTTTGTTATGCTTTTTGTTGGTGTTGTTGCATGGTTTCTAATGTTTAAGACATGTATACTTTCAACTTTTCTATCGAAAGTTTGAACTTGTTGCTATGAAGTTTGTGCTATATGCATATATTAATATATTTTTAGGATTTTGATGAGGAAAACAACTTCAATCCTTGATTCCAAGTCACATATGGATAGAGCACACATGATTTACCATGGTACGTAGCATCAATTCTAATATTCTATATATTAAGCCAGAGAGGCAATGAAATGAAGCATTCATCATGTTCTAAAAGCTTTATCTCTTTAAGCTTTTGAAAGTTATCATCATTAATCAACACCCTTTTAATAATATGATTCAAATATTTATTCGTATATTATTGTTGCTGGTATTATATATCTTGACTTTTATGCTCATAAAATATAATTTGGTTGGTGCTACATTTATGCCTATTACTCTTTTATAACAATATTTTACTTACTCATGTATTTTTATATGAAGTTTACTAAATTATGAGAATAATTTAAATACAAAATAAGAAAATAAAAATAATACTCATTACATCCGTTCAACATACACATCCAATTACATGATGAACTCCTAAATCTCTTTCTTATATTTTAATTTGAGTCTTTATTTCGAGTTGAATAATTCTACATCTACAACTCATATCTACAACCAATTCCCTACAATCTGAGTTTAAAAAATCTTATTAAATGAATTATTAAAGTTAACTTTCCTTATTTAGTTTTATTTTTTACTCATCCAATAAAATTTCATTTTTTTTAATTACTTAACCAAGCGTAGAGTTGTCAAACATGATAATAAGTTGCCAAATAAATTAACCCGATAACTCTAACCTGTTAAATACTGGTCAAAGTATCACTAGACAACTAGACAAACATTTAGAAAATTGTTGAATCGTTGAGTGATGCTAGATTCGTGTTAAGTGATATATTGATTTGTCAAGATACATCTCTATAATTGAAGAACTCATGATAATTTGACATTTTGATATTGAACTTCGTTAGACAATAAAAAAGGGGTGGAGGCTATTTGCACCAATTGTTTTGATTAAGAGACCCACTTATTTATTAAATTTTTTATTATAAAACTATCCCTAAATAAATTTACAGTTAAGTATATTTAAACTTAATTAGCTTAAATATCTTTTACTTTCTACGCCCACTCTTTTTTGTCTAAACATGTTAATCAACATCTAGCTTATTTTATCCTATTTTTTAAAATTAACTTAAAAAAATTCATAAAAACGAAAAAAATAAATAAAAAAATTCATAAAAACAATAAACAAATAAATAAAATGGAGAAGGAAATAAATGTGTTAATCAACACTACAACACTGAAAAGGTATATATGTGTGTGTATATATATGTATATATATATATATATATCATAAGTAAAGGTTTTTTGATTTTCTTAATTTAAATTTATAGCTTGGAATAAAACAAATGGTAACTCATATGATAAATATAAGTAAAATATTATAAACAGAGATTATTTTTGTAATTATTTTTCTGTTTTGATGAATTATTGTAAAATTACCCCAAGAATATAGTCTAGTGGTGGAGACCTTGAACTTAGAGGTGTGCTCCTTTCCAAATTCCAGGTTTGAATCTTTTTGATGTACATATCTTAGAGCCATATCCACTGGTGTAAAAATAGGTTACTTCTGGGGGCACATACTATTTAGTAAAGTTGGGTTAGTCGATGTGCACGTAAGCTGACCTGAATACCCATATTTAAAAAAAAAAAAAAACTATAATAAAATTCTATTGGAGACGGTGGAAGTTTTTTATTTTTTGAGGAAAAAATAGATGTTTATTATTGGGTGGTGTGGATATTTTTATTTAAGAAAATATTTATTTATATGATTTTTTAAATAAAGGTCATATCTGGTAATAGGATGGGTTTATAAAGAAAAATTAAATATTTTAAATTTAATGAGGGGGCTTCTTAAGTAAATGGGTGTGTTAATAAAAAAATGGGTATATATAGCCCACCCAAAAAAAGATGGACTATATGAATCTGTAATAACTCTTCACATAGCCTTTTTCTAAATCCTCTTAAATATTATAATTCTTTTTAGAAATTTTGTATCATACATATGAATATCTAAAAAAATAACACCTACATCAATATAAAATTGATAGATCAATACTTACTGCAAATACAATTAAAATATCAAATTTTTGTTAAAATTAATGTAACAAATGGTTTACAAAAAAATATATTTATTAGTAAATCATATAGTTTATTAAAAAAAATATTTTTATACCAATATTTTATTAATAAAGTATTAATTTATAGAATTTTTAATTGGTTTTATTGATTTATTTTGTAAATTATTTATATTTTTATATAAAACTTAATTATTCTAATTTTAAAATATTGAATGTTCGAAAATGAGGTGTAGAGAACGTAATCAGGGTTCATGTAGCTGTACCTAAATAAATAAATAAAATATGATTTAATTAGACCGCCAAAACAAATTAGATCGTTTCGTGAAAACTCAAAATAATAACGCTAATTTTGCTAATTTTTACAATTTCACTTAGTTCTCTTTTAATCGATCGATTGGTTCCTCTGTAAATTTAGTTTCATTATAGAGTAAGCTATATTGTGCAGCTTAATAATAAAGCTATGAAAGCATTGACCAAAACACTTTAAATATGCTTTTATTGTTGATTACTTGCCAAAGGGAGAACTTCAATCTCTTTTCGGAGGATGAGAATGCTCTCCGATCTTGCCAAGGGCGCCGCTGCCGAAAAGGCCAAGATGCCACAGAAGAATTCTTTAAGCCCCTAAACATAGAAATAGAATCAAATCTCTGAAAGCACCAAAAGAGTTTAACCCGAGCTAACTCATATCGATGGTTACTTCAGGGCTTATAAGATGGACGAGTTGACGGCCAATAAGAGTACCTCGGATCAACTTCTTGGAATAAGTTCTATAAACGTTGATTGAAGCGTTATCAAGAAACAGTATGGCGCTCACGTTGCACCCTGACAAGAATCCTTCTGTTGCTGCCGATGGTGCTTTCAAGCTATTAAATCAGCTTTTGATGTTTTAAGAAACCCTGAAAAAAAAAAAAAATCGGTCGATAGGCGATTTCAAAACTTCCGTTCAAATAAACGCACATATTCTAGGCATGGTCGCTTTCATAACTTTCATTCAAACAAACACACAGATTCTAAGCCACAGACTTCGAAAGACAAAGCAGCTGCTGATCATAATTCCGCCAAAGATCGATGTTACCATTGTAGGCGTGTTACTTCTTCATTTGGGTTCGGAAGTGCAATTCCCACAGAAACGTCCTATGCATGCCGCTATAGTTTCAGCTTCAGTATACGAAGTATTAGAAGGCATGATGGTAGTAGAATGGTTGTAATCTTTCGTGATCGTAGCGTTGTCAAGGAGCAACCCCCTGGTGTCGACTATTATTGCCCTTGTAGCGGCATCTGATGGGGTTTCTATGGTGATGGTAGAGGCTTGCTATTCCCACGGGGTCGTTGGGTGTGATGGTGGTAGCTATTATTGAGAATTTTCCGATTAGAGAGTTGGGTAGAGGTACTGTGGTGGTGGCTGCCATGGCTGAAGAAGGAGATCGACATGGCGATAGAGAATTATGTAAAGGTGGAATTTATTTTATTATTAATATTTAATTCAATTTATTTTTAATTTTGTGAAAATTTTGTTAGATTATAATTTTGACCTTCTTTCGTTAAATCTGACATTTGTTAACCGGCAGTAGGGGCAATGTTGATATTTCCCCAAAAGTCGGGACCTTCGTTTCTTTTTTTCGTATTTTATTTGATTTAGGGATTTTTCTTTTAGCGATTTTGAGTGTTTGGTTATAGATTTTGACTTGTAATTGAGGTAGAATTCCTAATTTAGTTAAGTTTTTTGTTTTCTTCTTTTGTATTTTCGATTATGGATTATTGAATTAAAAATTGAAACTATCTCTAAAAATTCTTCTTCTCAAATTTATCCTTCATCTTTCACCTTGTTATTTCTTCCTTTTTGTAATTGCTTCCCCATCAAGGGGTTAATTAAGTAACATTTTACTTGTTATTAAAAGGTATAGGTAAGTTATTCGTATCCAAATATTATTTTATTTATTATTTGATAAATCTAAATTATATGAAAGAATTTAATTGAGTTAAAGTAATTTAGTATAAAATATAAAATATTTAATCAAAATTTGTATTCGAACCAACAAATAGAAGATTTCATTATAGGAATCATTTACCTGAATACAATATAAAAATAAAATAAAATCAAAATTTGGTTCCCAACTTAGTTTAAATTCTTAGGATGTCTTAGGTTTTGGTTTTATGTGTCAATTTGTGTTCCTTTATATTATTATGTATGAAAACTTTTTCAATACTTACAAAGTTTTTATTAGTAGAAATTTATCCATAAATCATTTATATGTTTTTTCTTTCTTATATGAATTTGAGTTGTAANACACTTCCAAGCTATAGAGTTGGAGGTGTTACTAAATGGATCGTAAAATTACATGAGGTTTTTGAAATTACGTATATTTCTAAGGATCTTTTGAAATTAAATTAGTAATTTTTTTTTTAGAAAATTTTTGTCTAAAAAGAGTTGAAAAGTAGTTGATTATGATATCTATTTTTTTTTTAAATTATTAGTTTTTAACATATATAATTTTTAAAAATATTACAAATTTACCTTATCTCTATAAAATTAATTATATTTGAATTAAGCTTAAGTTGAAGTAGAACTATGTTGTCAATTGTTGCTTGTTTAAAATATTAATTACTATANTTACAAAGTTTTTATTAGTAGAAATTTATCCATAAATCATTTATATGTTTTTTCTTTCTTATATGAATTTGAGTTGTAATCACTTCCAAGCTATAGAGTTGGAGCTGTTACTAAATGGATCGTAAAATTACATGAGGTTTTTGAAACTACCTATATTTCTAAGGATCTTTTGAAATTAAATTAGTAATTTTTTTTTTTTAGAAAATTTTTGTCTAAAAAGAATTGAAAAGTAGTTGATTATGATATCTATTTTTTTAAAAAAAATTATTAGTTTTTAATATATATAATTTTTAAAAATATTACAAATTTACCTTATCTCTATAAAATTATATTTGAATTAAGCTTAAGTTGAAGTAGAACTATGTTGTCAATTGTTGCTTGTTTAAAATATTAATTACTATAATGGGGGTAGAGAGTGATGAAGGAAACAACTATGGAGACAATATGAGTTTGGTGGCTTAAGTCTTATTATTGGAAGGGACATTAATTAGCTTCCTAAACAATTAAAAAAATATCCTTTCATATATATTAGTCTAATTTCTCTTAACAATCTCTCATTTAAATGCTGTTAACACCTTCTCGACCTCTCAATCATATTACTGTATACAGTAGAAAACATTTACAACATCAAAGATTTGATTTGAGTTTGCTGCATCGAAGAGAAAAGAGAAGTAAAGTATCAGTCCTTGTTTTGTCTCTTTTCTCCACTTTTGATGAAGTTTTTATTAGAATTATTGGTTACCTTAGATTATACATTATTCTAAAAAAAATTAGAAGTTAAACTATTTGTAGTTGTGTATAGTAAATGTGGTAAAAAATTGTAGTCAAACTGATCATTGGAAAGAAATTTGACTATAAAAAATGGGTTTCTACGAATCTAGAGATACTAGGCCCATTAAGCATATTCCGTTAACGGGCATCAACAGACTTAACAGGTATTAACGGGCATAANCGAATATTAACGAATATTAAGAAGCATAACAAGCATTAATAGGTATTAATGGGCTTAACGGGCATTAAAGGGCTAAGGGCTTAACGGGTATTAATGGGCTTAACGAGCATTACTGGGTTTATGTGCCTAGTATCTCCAGATTCTCAGAAACTCATTTTTTGCAGTNCAGATTTCGTTCCAATAATTAGTTTAACTACAATCATTTACTATATTTACCATACACAACTATAAATCATCTAACTTCTAATTTTTCTGAGATTAATACATAATCTAAGGTAACTAATAATTCCAAAAAAAAAAAAAACTTCATCGAAAATGGAGAAAAGAGACAAAACCAAGACTGATACTTTACTTCTCACTTCTCTCTGATGTAACAAACTTAAATCTGATTTCGATGCTGTGATTATTTTCTACTGTATACAGTGATCTGATTGAGAAGTCGAAATTGTTAACTGCAAATGAATGAGAGATTATTAAGGGAAAGTAGACTAATATATATGCAAAGACATTTTTGATATTTCAAGTNGATGTTCGCTAGATAGATCCGAGGATTATTGGGGTATGCTATTTTTCCTTAACATCTCCCTTACCTGACTATTTCTCCTAAATTCTCTATAAGCTCCTATATCTATTGGTTATTGGTTTGGAATACTAAATCAATATACTGAGTGAGTACTCATGGTATTCTAACTATATGTGAAATCCTTTTTTATGTATACACAATACTGATGATTATTCTTACAAGAAACATAAAACCAAACCAAAGTAATATTTACTTTTGTATTCAACTAAAAGGAATTGGCTGTGGTGCTCCTGGTTGAGCAACTTTTTCCACAAATTTTTGCCTCCATTTCCCTAAATTTTTACCTCCATACTCTGGATTTTGGTAGGTGCACCGATTCTCTTGATGCATAACCCCAACCAAAATGAGAATGCTTTACCAAATCTTTCCTCCATTTAATTACTAGCAGTGTCACGGATGAGTGTGATCTAATGCTGACCTAAAACTCAAACCAAGGCAAAGCCTTGAGGCTCACCTTTATTTCAAATTCAATACAACTCCCAATAATTTAGATACACCGTAATCGTTATGGTGTATTAGCAATGCTTATCTCAATCAAAGTTCCAGTTCCCCAACTATTAACCCGAAAGTGTTCATATGAGTGGTAGAAAAGGGTGTTGGTATCCGCATTATCTACCCGGATCACTGCAGAAAATGAATTAATGAAGAGAAAGAATAAAACAAATCTTAACTATTCATATATATATATNTATAATATGAGGCTGATGTGTCAATAGATCGTTAAAAATAAAGTAAAATTCATATCAGGTGTGTCATAACTCACTATTTCAGAAAGTTTGATTGCACAAATAGTTGAAATTTCCCTAGGATTATGTAATTAGGACTAAGAAAGTGTGATTAAAGTGTAGAGATCTTACATAATTTCAAGCTATGTCAAGTGGCATTGAACAACTTTGAATTTGGGCATGAATCTTTGATCTCCACCATGGAAATTACTTATCCAATGCTAGAAACAACTAATCCTTCCTTGAATGCTTTGATTTTCCTAGAAATCCTTGTGAATTTTGATGAAAATTTCACTTTGGGGGAGAGAAAGGAGTTGTTCACGAAAATTGGAGAGAAAGCTTGAAAAAGTTCATGAAATTAATGAATTTCATATGATAATATCAAAAAATTTGACTTATATAATTAGGAATTATTCCAAGAATATTCATTGTTAAATTTTGCATAAATCCCTCACAAAATTTTCCGTAACACCTTGAACTTTTAGACTATCNCAAGATAAGTCCATATGGGCCATATGGGCTTGGGCTTGAAACTATTCCATAAAGCCCATTAGTGTATTGTAATCTAATTAACTCAATTAGCCCATTTAGGCTTCTAGGCCCAATTTATTTAAATCCATGTCCAATATGTATTTAATTNAATTCTAATAATATATCTAATATATTTATATGCCCATTTATTCTAAGAAAATTCAAATTCCAAAATTCAAGGCTAAACTAATTGGATTAATTCCAAATTAATCCGTTTTTGCTCTCTCTCTAATTTGATAATTCTAAAATGTTAAATTCTTAACTTTCATTCTCTTCCATAGCATTTTTTCATTGGAATGTCATTAGTGTTCGACCCATTAGACTTTCGGATATGTTGACAGTAAATCGGGTCAATCAGACTATCCGAATACACACGTGAAATGCTCTGCGCCATTACCGATTTATAAGATATGGCTGGCTTCTAGCAAAACACCGTGTCCACCCAATTCTCTGAAAGGATTCGTAATCCCTTTTCACCTGTTTCAGGCGTAGTTCTATATAATATAATCTTATGTTTGATATCACGTATGAAACCTAGGGTTAGAATATGTCTACCCCAATAACGATGTACATGTCAGATTCTAGTGCGACCGATTCTCTTAATCGAGCAATTATTTAGAGCAACTCTAATAATTATCTCATGCCGGCCAGACTTAAGCAATCGTCNGTTGAATCTTGTGTGACATCATCTCTGTTTACCTGGAATGACAAATCCCATCTTGACATTATACCCATATCGCACCTAATCACAAGTGTATGTGAAACCCTTTTGGATTCTAAAAGCCAAGTGTCAAAGTACGCCGATCTCTAAATGAGATGGTCATGTAAGTCTTAGATCAAAAGATCACTTACACCTAACCTAAATGGACCTCCTATAAACACTTAGATAAACTATCAATTGGATTTCATACCGATCAAGTCCAGTGAATTTGTTCTCGTTCTAAATGGCTAACAGTGTTCCCCTATCATATTTACTTAAATATCCAATGTCTAAAT